>PVIW01007347.1:58262-74247 GCA_004026585.1 Noctilio leporinus | reverse complement strand
AACATGGATGGAACTGGAGAGTATTATGCTTAGTGAAATAAGCCAGTCAGTGAAGGACAAATATCATATGATCTCACCCATTACGGGACAATAATGAGCAAAACTAACAAGCAAAACAGAACCAAGTATATGAATACAAGAAATAGGCCTTCAGTGGTCAGGGGGAACGGGGTTGGGGGGAGGGGGGAGGCAGAGGCAAAGAAGGGGAGCAGCTTAGACAAGAACCTAGTATAAAGGATCCATGGACATGGACAACAGGTGGGATTGACTTTGGGGGGAATGGGTGGGTGGGGAGGGGGACAGATGGGAGCAAAAAGGGGATGGATGTAATACAACAACAATAAAATTAAAAAGAAAAAAAAATGATTAAACCAGAAAAAAAAAAAGTAACAACTTTATTTCTTTATTCCTGATTTGGACACCTTTTATTTCTTTCTCTTGTCTGAGCGTTCTGGCTAGAACTTCCATACAGTATTGTGTTGAATAACAGTGGTGCGAGCACTTCTGTATTCTTCTCCTGTTCCTGATGTTAGAGTAAAAGCTTTCAGTTGTCATAGATGCCTTTCTTATGTTGATCCATTTCTCTTTTGTGCCCATTCCATCAAGCATGTTAATGATACATGACTGTTGTATCTTGTCAAATGCTTTTTCTATGTCTATGGATAGGATCATGTGATTTTTTATCTGTGCTGGGGCACCATCATGTTGGAAGATAAAATGATATCCATTTCCAACTTGCTTCATCCACCGTACAACTGCTTTTCTCAAAACTTCAAGGTAAATATCAGCAGTCACCTTTAAGCCTTGTGGAAATAAATGCAGGGTTATGATATCTCCTATGTTGCTGACAACACCTAACACCATCACTGTAGCAGGAAATTTCATTTTCACGACAACTGGGACTTCATTAAGATTCTCATAGAGCCACCTGTTGTTCCTTCTGTTGACTATTTGATCCTGCTGAAAATTCTTTTCATTGGAGAAGAAAAACAGAGGGCTTTTTTCTTTGGGAGTTTTCAATGTTGTTAGCAGTTTCCTTGCTTTTTCAAAGCACCTTTCCTTTGTCTGCTGTCATAAACTGGCCTCTTCTAAGAACATATGATCTGTATCTGTTATCTTCAGCAATAACCTTGCAAACCATTGTATCCAACATCTGCAGTTACCTTGTTATGGAACACATTGACTTTCCTGGATCTTCATTGATGATCTTCTGGATTGTGTACAATATGTGGACTTATGCCATCATTGTGTACCTTACACATTTTCCTTGTTGGTGGGGCAACATCAGGATCAGCAAAATACACCCTCTTCATGTTGCCAACTGTACATAAAAGGATGTTATTAAAGTCTGCAATTTCCTTAGTAGTTCTCCCTGCATGCAGTCCAGAAATTATGGTTGCTCTAACATCATATTCCTTCGTAACATGATGGTTGCTCTCAATATTTAATACTTTATATCTGAAACAATGATGTTAAATCATAACCTTAGAAACACAGTTTTTCAAAATTAATAAGCATGTGAAATAAAGAGATGCAAAGTTACTACCAATTTATCTCATGCACCTTGTTCAATGTTTCTTGTATCTTGTATATTCTTCAATAAATGTCTGTACTTTTCATATTACTTGTTTTTGTTTTAATGTGGTATATAATAATTGATTTGCAGATACTGAACCAGCCTTATACCTCTGGAATAAACCCACTTTATCCTATGCACGATCTTTTTAATGTATTGTTTAATTTGGTTTGCTAATTTTTTTGAGTATTTTTGCATCTATGTTCATCAGGATTATCGGCTGGTAATTTTCTTTTATGTATTGTCTTTGGTTTTGGTGACAAGGTAATGTTGGACTTGAAGAATGAGTTTGGAAATGTTTTTTCCTTTCCTTTTTTTTTTTTTTTAAAGCTATTTGAAGAGTATTGGTATTCTTTCTTGAATGTTTGGTAGCATGCACCTATGAAACTGTCTACTCTTGAAGTTTTGTTTTTTAGGTTTTTTAAATTACTAATTCCATTTCAGTACAAATAATTAATCTGATCATATTTTCTGCTTCCTCCTGATTCAGTCTTAAAAGATCGTATGTTTCTAAGAATTTACCGACATCTAGGTTTTCCATTTTGTTGATTTATAATTGTTCATAGTACTTTCTTATGATTCTTTGTATTTTTATGGTTGCAATTGGCTATAACTTTTCTTCTTTCCTTTCTGACTTTAATTTTTAGAGTACTTTTTTTTTTTTTTTTTTTTTTTATTTTTTTAATTTTTTTTTTTTTTTTTTTTTTGATAAGTTTAGCTAAGGGCTTAATGATTTTGTTTATCTTTTAAAGACCATCTCTGGGTCCATCGTTCTTTTTTATTGCCTTTTTAGTCCCAATTTTATTTATTTCCTCTCTGATTATTATTATTTTATTTCTTCTATTAACTTTGGGCTTTCTGTGTTCTTTTTTTAGTTCCATTAGACGGGATATTAGATTGTTTATTATATATATATACATAATAAACAATCTAATATCATATATATATATATATATATATATATATATATATATAGTTTGTTTCTTGTGGTCGGCCTGTATCACTATTAATGTTTCTGTGAGAACAGCTTTTGCACTGTTCCCTAGATTATAGAATGTTGTTTACATATTCTTTTGCTCAAGGTATTTTCTAATTTTCCCTGTGACCTGACCTGTTTTTAGTAGCATGTTACCTACTTCCCTTCCACATGTTTGTATATTTTTCCAATTAAAAAAAATATATAATTGAGTTTTAGTTTCATACTATTATGGTCAGAAAAGATGCTTGATATGATTTCAATCTTAAATTTATTGAGATTTGTTTTGTTGCCCAACATATGATCTATTCTATAGAACATTCCAGGTATATTTTAGAAGAATGTATTTTACTATTTTTGAGATGGAATGTTCTGTTTTTATCTATTAGGTCAATCTATTCTAACATGTAGTTAAAGACCAATATTTTCTTGCTGATTCTTGTCTGAATGATCTATTCATTTATGTAAGTGGGGATGTTAAAGACCCTACTAATATATTAATATTGTCAATCTCTTCCTTTATGACTGTTAATATTTGTTTCATGTGTTTAGGTGCTCCTATATTGGGTACATAGATGTTCACAAGTGCTATAGTGTTATGTTAAATTGATCCCTTTATCATTCTGTAATGACTTTCTTCATCTCTTTTTACAGTCTTTGTTTTATGAAATCAGGGAACTTACATGCATGACTCATGGACATGAACTAAGGAGGCAGGATTGCAGGGGAAAAGGGGGTCCTAGGTGGAAGGGAGCAAAGGGAAAAGAAATTGGGCCAATTGTAACAGCATAATCAATAAAATATACTTAAGAAATAAAGTTTATTGATGTTTTTCTACTTGTTGCCAGCCACAGTGTGCTATAGCCACTTAAATGCAAAGGTTAATTGGTATCTTTTGATACAGCTTCATAACCTTTGAAGTTAATGTAAATTCATTCCAGATTTTGAAGTAGTTTGATTTCTAGGTCAGTATTCCATTTTGTGAATTTTTGTATTTTTCTATACTTTTAAGAATATTTTAGTAGAATGTTTGCTAGACATTGAAGAAGAGGCAGTGAGCTAATTTATAGTAACTGGTATTAGAGTACATTCTATGTTTTAGAAACTGCATTAAACACTTAAAATGTTATATGTCATTTAATTTGCAAAAAACTTATGGAAATGTTACATTCATCATAGGCATGGTTACAATGATAACCATACCATAACTTAGTAGTTATACAGGGTGCGTACAATCAATTGGCAATAACTTGCATCTCCTTATTTCATGTGCTTCTTACTAACTTTGAAAAACTATGTTTCTAAGGTTATGATTTAACATTATTGTTTCAGATATGAAGTATTAAATTCTGAGAGCAGCAGTCATGTTGAAGAAATGTTAGAGCAACCATAATTTCTGGACTGCATGCAGGGAGAACTACTAACGGAATTGCAGACTTCAATAACATCCCTTTACATACAGTTTACAACATGAAGAAGGTAGATGATACTGATCCTGATGTCACCACACCAACAAGGAAAATGCATAAAGTATGTAAGGATCACACAAGTCCAGATATTGTACACACAATCCAGGAGATTGTTAATGAAAATCCAGGAGGTTTACTTTGACATTTTGAGAGAAGCAGTTGTACTGTGGATAAAGCAAGTTGCAAATGGATGTCATTTTATCTTCCAACAAGATAGCGCACCAGCACAGAATGCCAAAAAGGTGCAAGAATTTCTCAGTATCAATGTTCCTGAATTCTGGTCAAAGGAAATCTGGCCACCTAGCTCACCAGATGCAAATCCTTTAGACTATTACGTACGGAGCATTTGTGAGAAAGAAGTGAATAAACAACCTCATTCTAATAAAGAGGCTGTTAAAGCTAAGATTGAAAACATGATAATGTCCATAGATAAAGAAAAGTTAATGAAAGCATGCTCAAGATTCCCAAGTGGAATCGAGTCTATTGTTGCAGCAAATAGAACCTTTTTTGAACAATTTAAAAAATAATGACTATGCTAATGTATTTACATATGAGAATAAATTTATTTCAAAATATAACACTTTTGTGGTATGTTGTTTATTTTACTAAAATTTTGCCAATTGATTGTGTGCACCCTGTATATGAAGATACAGAACCTTGTTTTTTCCACCTTACAAAATTAAAGATGATACATAGGATTATTGCAGGTATATTTAACAAGTTTAATGCTTATCTTATGTATTACCTATTTAAATTTTTATGTTCCTCCTAGAATGTGAGCTATTTTAAGACAAAGACCAGATCTTATCTATTTTTATATTGCCAATAACTAGCATGACATAATAACCATAATGCTTGTTGGATAAATAAAGATGGAAAATATATGGTATTTTAATTATATCATAATAATGTATTTATTTGACAGTCTGACTGAATTGTGTTGAGGATAAAACATTGCTGCACACATGGAAAGTATTGAACGCACTTGCCATCATCCTCATTCTTACGTCCGTGGTGGATACTACTAATCAGTTAAGGAACTCTTTCCCTCTAAACTTGGATATAGCCAACAATTGCCTCTTTAACCATGTACTGCATGCCATCACCACCAAATTGTGAGTTTGCCCATTCATTGAGTGTTACTATTGTGCTTCTGGTGTTAGTAAGATCATTGGTCTAGGTTTCTGGAAACATGGATAAAGCCTGGCTTTAAACCTTGTTAGGTACATGATTTTGAGCTTATTACATAATTCTGTCCTCTGTTGCATTATCTGTAAAATGGGAATAATAGTAGCTATGTGGTTTAGAGGACTAAAAAAAGAATAGAAGGGCATGTTAGATACTCAAGGCAGCTTAAGAGTAAGGGAAACTGGTCATAGTCCTGGATCAAGCTCTTATAAATTAGGTGAACTTGGACCATTGTGTAAACCCCACAATGACAGCATGTGCATATATTTTGTTTTCCTCCCTACCCACAGGATAGCACTTAATAAGTATGCAAGTGGTATTTATTGAATTTAATGCTTTGCCAAATAAGAGGATTTTAAAAGATTATGCTTGATGTCTCTTTGAAGAATAAAGGGTACACTTATAAGGAAATACATACAGTATTTTAAAATTTTGGCTAGCATGATCACTATGGAAGTAAAAGACTTTTATTGATAGTAATGCAAGATAACTAGGGTCAGTTTTAAATTTTCAGTTGGAAATCAAAAATCAGACTAAGAACTATAAAATTCTGTTGAACTAAATAATAATCTTTTACATGTGAATATTTGATAGACCACCTCACCCAATATGTTTTAAATCTGTTTGCTTAATGATTCTAAGATAAATATGGTAAACTTGTCTGACAATAATATGTTGGGTCTTCCTTTCATACTCTCTTCCCTCTGAATATTGGTGAGGTAATAATTAATTGTTATCTAGCAATATATACTCTTTTGCTGATATATTGAAGGAATGATTTGGCTAAAATTGGTATCCAGTAGAAATCAAAATCAGTCATTTATATGCCTCTGGATGTGTGCAATAATAATCTTAAGTAATGCATTTTGTGGTTATTTTTTCTAGACCATATGGTTTAAATCTGTTGCAAACAGATTAATTTTCAGGCTCCTTCATACCTCAAAAGCCAGGCCACTAAAAAGAGTACTTTTTGACATGTACATTCTGTACACTTTGAATCTTATACTTGCATCCTAAAAAATTAGATAGGATAATAATGATACTGGTAAACCTGAGTAATTTTTAAAGCTTTTTTTCTGTTAATGGAAGATGTTACCTTCTCCTTTTTGAGAGTGGAAGATTCAGGTCAGCAAAGATATAGCAGGATGCATATCATTGCAAATTTCCTTTATTGTCACCTGTTTCCTGGGACATTGTTGGATGTGAAAAAGAAAATGATTGCTTTTTTTAATTTCCTTTTTCATCTTTTAAAATAAGATGCCTGTATTTTTAGTGTGTGTTCATGACAAAATATCATTCATGGTATGTGTATATGTGTGTGTATGTATGTGTGCCTGTGTTTAATAGGCACAAGGAAAAAGAAAGCTGGAAGGTAGATTTATTAATTATATATTTACTTAACTTTCCTTAGGCAAATAGTTTTCCTATTTGGGTTTAGCTCTCGATGTTAACAGCAAGCCTATAACACATTCAGTGAAAAGTTTAAATCATGACTTTTAAAATAATACATTTTCAAACATAATGTATGCCATAACTTTCTGTTAGAATGTTCTGATTTGGTGAACCAACATCTTCTCTGTAGACTAGTGGACATGTGAGAACTATGTTCTATTAAAATTATAGAGACTTTATTCATATGTTAAATTATAATTTCTCTTTATAACTATACAATAAGTATAGTCTTGGTAGCATATTAGGGTTATAACAACTTTTGAGATAATTTGTTTAACACTACAATTTTACAATGATAGGATTGTGGATGAGAGAATGAATGGTTGAGGCAAAGATGTCACTGCTTTAGTTGTAACAAGGCCCTTCTGAAATATACGCTACATCTCAGAGTTCATAGTTTGTTGTGTTTTTGGTTGTATCACATACAACATCACAGTATTTTTATAAACATTTCCAAAAATTAGCCCTAGGTTTTCCCTGCCACCCACCCCCTCCCCCAACTCCCATGGTAATAGGATTGTGTCTTGAGTTTTCCCTGAGTTTGGTGTTTAGAGATATCTGTCTTCTGACTCCATGATACAGTGGAAAGAGCATTTACTTGCAGTCATTTATTCATGGATATTTACTGAATGCCTTCTTTGTGCCAAGAATGAGACTATGACCTGGGAACATAAAAGGGAATGTGAACATAATCTGGTGCTTTCAGTCTCTTTGAATTTTTAGACTTGCCATTTACCAGTTGTCTGCTGGGGCATATCTTAGGAATTTCTCCTCTCTAAGACTTTCTTTTTCTGATCTTGAAAATAAGGGTAAATTCTATTTTTCAAAGTTATGAGAATTAATTAAGATTAAAAAATCTAAATCTCTTGGCACATTTTTGACTAACATCTAAGGGTTACTGTG
Organism: Noctilio leporinus; assembly: GCA_004026585.1. Lineage (NCBI taxonomy): Eukaryota > Metazoa > Chordata > Mammalia > Chiroptera > Noctilionidae > Noctilio > Noctilio leporinus. The sequence continues at coordinate 66,683 of PVIW01007347.1, read as the reverse complement.
AAAATCAAGTAAGATAATAGACATGAAAGTGCTTCATGAATTGGAAACATAGTTATAGACAGTGTTGGAATTCCGTATATTTAACACATACTACCTCTTTCTTTACATTGCAAGTTCAAATCAAATGAGAAGATGCAGACATTTTAAAATTAAAGTAGCAACTTAATTATAGATTAAAGCTGTAATTGCAGTTTTGATGTGCTTCTCAATGCTTTGCTCCAGAATTACCTGCTCAGGCACAGGCAGATGGAGATAGGCACAAGTCTTACTTTCCCACTGGGAAAGTAACTTACTGTGAAGCAGAGAGCCAAAGAATGATTGTTTCCTGCACTTAGGCAGAGAACCCTGAAGGGGCACAGCAGCACATGGGAAATTCTGTTTTCAAACTCACCAATCAGATGGGCCACTCCACCTCCCATGGGAAAGAAACTGGAAGTGCAATTTTTTGGAAGACTTTCTGCATGGAAAGAAAACATGAAGATAGAAAATACAGGTTTCTCTAACAGACACATACACAGAGCTGTGAAGAAGTTAAAATTCATCTTCCCTCCCCCAACCTTTCATTCTTAAGGTCTTGGAACTGCTATCTCATATACTAAAATACTCTTATACATCCTTCAAAGCTGTTCAAAACTCTTTTCCCAGCCTGTAATATGTTCAATGAAAAATGAAGATTAGAAGATTCTGCTATATAAGTGTACAATATATTTTATGTACATAATATATACAGGGCTGGACAAAAGTAGGTTATGCAGTTGTTCGTATGTATAAAATATAATAGAATAATTAATAAGTAATAATACAAGAATAAACTCTGTTTTGTGTACTCTCAATTGTATTTCTGTATTTTATGTATGGTGTGTGTATACACTAAAGTTATATATATATATATATATATATATATATATATATATATATATATATGTATGTATATTGAGTGTGTGTGTGGTGTGTGTCAAAGTAATTTATATGGAGAACTAAATTACAATGTACAATGAAACCATCTTAAGATGTGGTTATGAATGATTGGTATTATGGTTTTTGTCCATTTCAGAATTTGTTAATGGTGTGCTTTTAATAAGTTGATACTTCTCTACCCCGTCCCCCCCTCCCCCCCCCAACTATTAAAATGTACAAAGCAAAACCCAAACCCAGCCATACTGCTGCTGCTTTCTCAATTCTGGCTAAATTTTCTAATTTTTTAGCTATTTTAAATATAAGTGATCTAAAAATCTCACTCTTTTTCAGGGAAGAAAATTCACCTGAAGTCTAATCAAACATTATCAAATTGTAAGCTGCAGTTATATAGGATATTCACCTAAATATTCACCTTTCCATTACTTGTAAATAATTGTAAGTCTAGAAGGTAAGTGAACAATTGTAATTCCTTTTCTTTCATCAGCATCTTTTCACATTGCTAAGAGTCACTTTTATGTATTCCTCATACACTGAATAGGCCTTCAGTGGTCAGGGGAAAGGGGGTTGGGGGTAGGGGGGAAGAAGAGGCAAGGAAGGGGAGCAGTTTAGACAAGAATCTAGTATAAAGGAACCTTGGACATGGACAACAGGTGGGATTGACTTTGGGGGGAATGGGTGAGTGGGAAAGGTGACAGAGGGGAGCAATAAGGGGATGGATGTAATACAACAATAATAAAATTAAAAAAGAAAAGAAAAAAAGTCACTTTTATTTACTTGTCTATGAAATATAAGTTCATATTCTTTGCTTATATTTTCTATTTTTTTACATTATTCTTGCTAGAATGCAAATATTTTGTTTTATTAGAAAAATATTGGTCCATTGTCTGTGATATGAATTATAAATACTTTCTCACCATTACTGTATTTTGACACATGGTGGGTTTTCTTTCTTTCTTTCTTTTCTTTTTGGTTATACAGATTTTGTTTTTAAAGATTAGGTACAATTTATTTCTCTTTTCTTTTATAGTTTCTCTGTTTTGTCATATGTAGAAAGTTTTCCACTCCTGGGTTATGAAATTTGATTCCCATGTTTTCTCCTGAAATATTATGGTTTTAGTTTTCTATTTTAAACTTTAATATTTTAGAATGTTTACTGGAATAAAGTATAGATTTTAGATAAAATTATATTTCCCCTAGATGGCTATTCAGTTTTATCACATCATTTATTAAATTTTCAGTAATTTCTTCATATTTATCATATACTAAACTTTTATACGTATGTATACTTATTTATTGACTTCTATTTTGTTTTGTTTTCATTTTTTCTGAGAATATCATATTTTTATTTTTATAGTTTATTTTCATACTTTTAATGCATTTATTTTTAAAATTTATTTAAGTGACAGTTAATAAAATTATATAGAGTTCAGGGGTACAATTCTATAATACATCATCTATATATTGTATTATGCATTCACCACCCAAAGTCAAGCCTTCTTCCATCATTATTTATCCTGCTTTACTCTCTTCTTCCCCCACCCCCTCCCTTTCCCTCTGATGATCACTTGACTGTTGTCTGTGTCTATGAGTTATTTTAAATTATTTTTGCTTAATCCCTTCACCTGTTTTACTTTAGCACCCCCAAGTCCCCCACCAATCTGACAGGTGTCAGTCTGCTCTCTGTATCTATGAGTTTATTTCTATTTTGTCTGTTAGTTAATTTTATTCATTAGATTCCACATAAAAGTGAAATCATATGGTATTAGTCTTTCTCTGACTGGCTTATTGCATTTAGCATAATACTTTTCAGGTCCATCCATGCATATTATGTTGTTATATTATATATTTTAAAAGGTGATTAGGTAAATCCCATTTCTTTATTCTCATAATACGGCTAAAACTGAACTCAAAGGCTGTTGCTTTGCTGGAAAGATCACACATAGATCTGTCATCCTTATTCCAACAACTTCAGCAGTTTCTTTGTTTTGGTTAATATTATAATTTTGCCTTCCTAGAAATGTGCCACTTGAAATGATATTTAGTTAAGCCTATGATAGAATTGATCTTTCAGTTATAAGCAAGTTGGAATGCAGCTGGATTTCACATAGAAAGAAAAATCATGGATAGATAAAAATGGTTGTAATTATAAGGAAGCAGAAAGGGGCAGGCAGAAGTTTAGGAAATATATAACTTTGTTCTTTACCTTCACTGACATATCTTTTTAAAGTATCTTGGGATTGAGAAATATTCCTTTTTTTTTTCTATTAGAAAAACCTAGTGGTTGTGCCATCTTAGACATTTATAAAAAGATGCCAAATGTGTGTGTGTGTGTTTGTGTGTGTATAGGTTTGTGTTATGCCATTTATTTTAAATAGATTATTTCAAGAAATATTTGAGCCAAAAATTGATTCCACTGGGTAAATAACCAACCTTTATGGCTCTTACTATAATCAAATTCAGAAAATAACTCCAATCTACCTGAATATACCACTAATTTGCAATATGTTAATACCCCTGGCCCATTGCTAATTTTAGCAGTATTTATGCTTTCTGGCAAAGTGTTATAATTACAGACAGAGAAAATCTCCAAAACATAGCTCAACATTATTTTGCTTTTAGTTTATATCAATATAATTCACCATAATTTAAGAATCCATCATCTATGAATTTATTCTAAGTAAATATGAACTATAGAAAATAGATATGTGTATAATTTTATTATTGCAATACTACTTAAAATTAACCAACTTAAAACACCTGAAATGTTTCCATTTAGAGAAATGGTTATGTAACTTACTAGTATTTACTGGTATGGCACATTCATCTTAATATGTATTTACAAACAGGTTTTTAGGACATAGGATGAGGCTGATGATAAAATGTTAGTAAGGGAAAATAAGAATATGGAAAGTAATAACAGCTATTAACATTATATTAGAATTATGAAAACAGTAGTTCTCTGAGTATTGGGATTATTGGTTGTTGATATTTTTAGCTATCAAACTTTTGTGTTCTTTCTAAATTGTTTTTTTTTATAATGAATGCAAATGCAGCATCTCTCTACCCCTTTTTGGTGATAATAGTCAATCCCACCTGTAGTCCATGTCCATGGTTCCTTTATACTAGGTTCTTGTCTAAACTGCTCCACTTCCTTGCCTCTGCCTCCCCCTCCCCGCAACCCCCTTCCCTCTGACTACTGAAGGCAGCCTATTCACTGTATTCAAATATTTGCTTCTGTTTTGCTTTATGTTAGTTTTGTTCATTATTATTGTCCTATAATGGGTGAGATCATATGGTATTTGTCCTTCACTGGCTGGCTTATTTCACTAAGCATAATACTTTCCAGTTCCATCCATGTTGTTACAGAGGGTATGAGTTCCTTCTTTCTTTCTGCTATATAGTATTCCATTGTGTAAATGTACCAAAGTTTGTTGATCCAATCATCCACTGATGGGCACTTAGGCTGTTTCCAGCACTTGGCTATTGTAAATAGTGCTGCTATGAACATAGGTGTACATAGGCTCTTATGAATTGGTGTTTCAGGATTCTTTGGGTATAGTCCAAGTAGTGGAATTGCTGGATCAAAAGGCAGTTCCATTTTTAGTTTTCTAAGGAATCCCCATACTGTTTTCCACAGTGGCTGCACCAGCCTACATTCCCACCAACAGTGCACGAGGGTTCCCTTTGCCCTATATCCTTGCCAACACTAGTTATTTGTTGATTTGTTGATGATTGCCATTCTGACAGGTGTGAGGTGGTATCTTAATGCAGTTTTAATTTGCATCTCTCTGATCACTAGCGATGTTGAGCATTCTTTCATATGCCTCTGGGCCCTTTGTATATCTTCCTCAGTGAGTTGTCTGTTTAGGTCCTTTGCCCATTGTTTGATTGGGCTGTCTGTCTCCGTGATGTTGAGTCGCATTAGTTTTCATATATTTTGGAGATCAAACCCTTGTCTGAGGTATCATTGGCAATTATGTTTTCCCATGCAATTGGTTCCCTTTGAATTTTTCTGATATTTTCTTTAGCTGAAAAGAAACTTTTCAATTTGATATAGTCCCATTTATTGATTCGTTCTTTGAGTTCCTTTGCCCTTGGTGAAGTACCAGTAAACATATTTCTACATAGGATATCCAAAAGTTTACTGCCTATATTTTTCTTCAGTACCTTTATGGTAGCACTGCTTATGTTTAAGTCTTTTATGAATCTTGAGTTTATTATGGTGTATGGTATAAGTTGGTGGTCTAGTTTGATCTTTTTGCATGTTGCTGTCCAGTTCTCCCAACACCATTTGTTGAAGAGACTGTTTTTACACCATTTGATGTTCCTTCCCCCTTTGTCAAATATTAGCTGACCATAGAGCCCTGGGTTAATTTCTGGGCTCTCTATTCTGTTCCATTGATCTCTATGTCTATTCTTAAGCCAGTACCAGATAGTTTTGATGACAATAGCCTTGTAGTATTGTTTGATGTCCCGTATTGTGATTCCTCCTACCTTGTTCTTCTTTGTCAAGATTGAGGTGGCTATTCGTGGGCGTTTTTGGCTCCATATGGATTTTTGAAGTATTTTTTCTATTTCTGTGAAGTCTGTCATTGGTATTTTAATTGGGATTGCATTGAATCTGTAGATTGCTTTGGGTAGTATGGACATTTTAATGATGTTCATTCTTCCCATCCATGAATATGGTATATGCTTCCATTTATTTGTGTCTTCCTTGATTTCTTTCTTCATTGTTCTGTAGTTTTCTGAGTACAGGTCTTTTACCTCCTTAGTTAAGATTATTCCTAGGTACTTTATTTTTCTTGTTGCTATGGTAAATGGGATTTGCTTTTGCGCTTCTATTTCTGTTGTTCCATTATTGGTATAGAAAAATGCTTTTGATTTCTGGATATTGACTTTATACCCAGCTATTTTGCTAAATTTGCTTATTAGGTTGAGTAAGATTTTGGTGGGGCCCATCGGGTTTTGTATGTACTCTATCATATCATCTGCAAATAATGACAGTTTGACTTCCTCCTTTCCAATTTGGGTACTTTTGATTCCTTTTTCTTCTCTGATGGCTATAGGTAGAACTTCCAAGACAATGTTGAATAGAAGAGGAGAAAGTGAGCAGCCTTGTCTCGTTCCTGATCTTAGGGGGAAAGCTTTCAGTTTTTGTCCATTAAGTATGATGTTGGCTTCAGGTTTATCAAAGATGGCCTTTGTGATGCTGAGGTATGCTCTCTCTATTCCCAATTTGCTGAGGGTTTTTATCATAAATGGTTGCTGTACTTTATCAAATGTTTTTTCAGCATCTATTGATATGATCATATGGTTTTTATCTTTCAATTTGTTGATGTGGTGTATTACATTTATTGATTTATGAATGTTGTACCATCCTTGCATCCCTGGGATGAAGCACACTTGATCATGGTGTATGATCTTTGTAATATACTGCTGAATTCACTTGGCCAATATTTTGTTGAGAATTTTAGCATCTATGTTCATCAGAGATATTGGCCTGTAGCTTTCTTCTTAGTTGTATCTTGCCCTGGTTTTGGGATTAGAATAATATTGGCCTCATAGAAAGAGTTTGGGAGTCTTCCCTCTTCCTGAATTTCTTGGTATAGTTTGAGGAGGATAGGAGTTAGTTCTTCTTTAAAAGTTTGGTTAAATTCACCTGTGTAGCCATCTGGTCCAGGGCTTTTGTGCTTTGGGAGATTTTGGATTACTTCTTGAACTTCACTAGTTGTTATTGGCCTATTCAGGCTTTCTGCTTCTTCTGGGTTCAGTTTTGGTAGATTATACCTTTCCAGAAATGTGTCCATTTCATCCAGGTGTCATATTTTTTTATCATATTGTTGTTTGTAGTAATTTCTTACGATCTTTTTTATTTCTGAGGTATCAGTTGTGAATTCCCCTCTTTCAGTTATAATTCTGTTTATTTGGGTCCTCTCTTTTTCTTGATATGTCTGGATAAGGTCTTGTCAATTTTGTTCATTTTTTCAAAGAACCAGCTCCTTGACCTGTTGATTCTAAGAATTGTAGTTTGAATCTCTGAGTTATTTAGTTCTGCTCTGATCTTGATGATTTCCTTCATTCTACTTGCTCTGGGCATTGTTTGTTGTTGTTCCTCCAGTTCTTGCAGCTTTATGATTAGGTTGTTTTTATAAACTTCTTGTAACCTCTTTAGGAAGGCCTGTATTGCTATAAATTTCCCCCTGAGAACTGCCTTTGCTGTATCCCATAGGTTTTGGGCTGTTGTGTGTTCGTTGTTTGTTGTTTCCAGGAACTTTTTGATTTCATCTTTAATCTTATTGTTAACCCATTCATTGCTTAAAAGCATGTTATTCAGTCTCCATGAGTTAGAGAATTTTTGTTTTTTTTTTCCCTTGAGATTGGTTTCTAGGTTCAAGCCATTGTGATCTGAGAAGATACTTTGTATGATTTCAATTTTCCTGTATTTGTGGAGGCTTGTCTTGTGACCTACCATGTGGTCTATCTTAGAGAATGATCCATGTGCATTTGAAAAGAATGTGTATTTTGCTTCTTTGGAGTAAAAGACTCTGTATACATCAGTTAGGTCCATTTCCTCTAGGGTGTTTTTCAATGCCACCACATCTCTGGGGATTTTTTGTTTGGAAGATCTGTCCATTGTTGACAGTGGGGTATTAAAATCCCCTACTATTAGTGTGTTGGTATCTATATCTTTCTCAAAGTCCTCCAAGATTTCCCTTATATATTTTGGAGCTCCTGTGTTGGGTGTGTATATGTTTATCAGAGTTATTTCTTCTTGATGGATTTTTCCCTTAAGTATTATGAAATGTCTATCTTTGTCCCTTTTTATGGCCTTTATTGTAAAATCTATTTTGTCTGAAATCAGTATTGCTTCTCCAGGTTTTTTTCCGTGTCCATTTGCTTTATATATATTTTTTCCATCCCTTCACTCTCAATCTGTGTCGATCTTTTGTTCTGAGGTGGGTCTCTTGAAGACAGCATATATGTGGGTCATATGTTGTCTTATCCATTCAGCTACCCTATGTCTTTTGATTGGTGCATTTAATCCATTTACATTTAAGGTTATTATTGATTGATACTTATTCATTGCCATTTTCTCCCTTTGTGTCTGTATTCCTCTTTGGCTTTCTCTGTTTCTTCATTTGATTTGTTTACTTATTTTTAAAGCAGACCCATTAACATTTCTTGCAATGCTGGTTTGGTAGAGATGTATTCTTTCAGTCTTTTTTTGTCTGGGAAGCTCCTTATTTCTCCTTCTATCTTGAATGAGAACCTTGTTGGGTAGAGTATTCTTGGTTGCAGGCCTTTGTTTACCATTACTTGAAATACTTTTTGCCATTCCCTTCTGGCTTGAATTGTTTCTGTTGAATAATCATTTGATAGCCTTATTGGAGCCCCTTTGTATGTTATTTGTCTTTTCTCTCTTGATGCTTTTAGGATTCTCTCTTTGTCTTTGAAATTTGCCATTTTAATAATAATGTGCCTTGGTGTTGGTCTGTTTGGGTT
>PVIW01007347.1:25184-58162 GCA_004026585.1 Noctilio leporinus | reverse complement strand
TGATTAATGTTTTCACTCATCATGTTAGGGAAATTTTCTATCATGACTTTTTTGAACAGGTTTTCCATTCCTTGTTTCTCTTCTCCTTCTGGTATCCCTGTGATACAGATGTTGTTACATTTCTTGTTGTCCTGCAGCTCTCTTAAACCCTCTTCAGCCTTGTTCGGCCTTTTTTTATTCTCTTGTACTGTCTTGGAGTATTTGTCTACATTATCCTCCAACTTGTTGATCTGGTGCTCTGCTTCCTCTAGCCTACTGTTGATTCCTTCTACTGTATTCTTCAATTCAGAAATTGTATTCTTCATTTCCTCCTGGCACTTATTGATAGTTTCTATGCCCTTTTTCATGCTGTTGTAGCTCTCAGTAAGTTTCTTGTAACTTTCCTGGAGTTCTTTGTAGTTCTCCTGGAGTTGTTTATAGTTTTCTTTGATGTGGCTGAGCTCATTGAGCTTCTCTATCATCATTCTTTTGAATTCCTTATGTGATATTTCGGGTGCCTCTGTTTCATTTTGTGGTCTTTCTGGGGATTCTTCCTTTCCTTTTGGTGATGTACTGATTCTGTTTTTCCCCATTTTGGGTGTCTGTTGTTCCTTGCTTTTTTGTTTGTTTGTTTGTTTTTCCCTTGGATTAACCTCCTTTGCTTCCTTGCCTTAGTTGAGCACCCTTCTGTGTCAGGAGATTTATGGAGTTCAATGTTGCAGTTTCCCAGATTTTCTTCACTTGTTCTTCTTGGTGTGTCCTTTATTTGGTCTGTCTGGTTGTATTCTGGATCTGTGGGCTGCTCTCCTGCAGGTCTCCGCTGCCTCTGTGCTGTGCTCCCCTGAGTCCAGATGCTGACCGCTCCAATTCTTCGGGACCTGAAGACATCTGGAGCTCCCTATCCTGTCCTCCAGCTGCTCTGGTACTGGAGAACACCATTAGCACTGCCCTCTACTCTGTCGCCATCTTTGATCACCCTAAATAAATCCCTTTAACATTTTATATAATAAGGGCTTGGTGATTATGAGCTCCTTTAGCTTTACCTTACCTGGGAAGCACTTTATTTGCCCTTCCATTCTGAATGATAGTTTTGCTGGATAGATCAATCTTGGTTCAAAGTCCTTGCTTTTCATCACTTTGAATATTTCTTGCCAGTCCCTCCTTGCCTGCAAAGTTTCTTTTGAGAAATCAGCTTAGAGTCTTATTGGAACTCCTTAGTAGGTAACTTTCTTCTTTTCTTTTGCTGCTTTTAAGATTTTGTTTTCCTTAACCTTCAGCATTTTAATTATGATGTACCTTGATGTGGTTTAATTTGGATCTAGGTTGTTTAGGATTCTCTGTGCTTCCTGGACTTGTATGTCTATTTCCTTCACCAAATTTGGGGCATTTTCCTTTATTATTTTTTCACACAAGTTTTCAATTTCTTGCCCTTCCTCTCCTCCTCCTGGCATTCCTATAATTCAGATGTTGGCTGGTTTAAAGCTGTCCCAGAGGTTCCTAATCCTCTCCTCATTTTTTTTCAATTTTTGTTTCCACTTTTTGTGCTGGTTACCACAGAATTGTTTATTTCTTCCTTATGCTCCAAATTATTAATTTGAACCCCATTTCTTTTCCCTTCACTATTTGTCTTGTGTGTATTTTTCTTTGTTTCACTTGGCCTACCCTCACTTTAAATGCTTGTGTTTATTGCACTCAAGCATATTTGTCAAGTCTGTGAGCATCTTTATCATCAACTTTTTTTTTAAAGGTTTTATTTATTATTTTTAGAGGGAGGGGAAAGGAGAGAGGCAGAGAGGAAGACAAACTTCAATGTATGGTTGCCTTTCACCTGCCTCTAGCTATAGAGGTGGCTGGAGCCCTGGCTTGCAACCTGGTTATGTGCCCTGGCTGGGAATCTTACCAGCAACATTTGGGTTCACAGACCAATTCCTTATCCACTGTGACCCAGCCAGGGCTATCATCAGCTTTTTAAACTGTGGATCTGTCAGGCTGGCAATCTGTTAATCTTTCAGGCTGGCTACTTCTCTACTGCTTAGTTTGGCCAATCAGGTCTTGATCTGTGTCCTTTTTAAGTCATATTTCTCTGTCTCCACATCTAGACAGGCTCCTGTGTTTGTCTCAGGTGGAGCTATTGCACCTGTTGTAAGGGGCAAAACCTTAGGTCCTTGTCAGTGCAGGGAGACCCATTTACCAGGTTGTATTGCTGTATGGAGGTTGGAGGTCTGAGAGGGAACAATGCTGCTTGCTTAGCACTTGCCCCTTTTTCAGGCACTTTTCCCACTTCCTGTATGGGACTAGCTCCTCTCTAGTTCCATGGTTCCCAGAGAGGGAGGCTCTGTGGACATTTCAGGAATGTGGGGGACTCTAAACAAATGAACTCTTCCCAATAGTTCCTCCGCCCCAACCTTCATTGGTTTTCACAATCAGAAGAAGCAATGTGGCTTTTTATTTTTCTCTCCTAGCTCTGGAATGGTGAGCCATGTGATCTGGTCTAGTGCCTAGTACATTAACTAGGTGCCCCTGCTCTAATTTCTCTTTTAGCAGGCAGGTGTTTGCCACTTTCCTACCTATGTCACCAACTTGAGGAACAGCAGCCCTGCCAAGTGCTCCAAAAATCTGCCCACCTAACATTTCCTCTGCGTCCTGGCTCTGCCTCTCCTACCTGTCTGGAAGAGACTGCCTTTCTTCTACCTGTTGTTTGTTAAATTTCCATGCAGTTCTACATTCAGGAATTTCTGGATGTCTCTACTTTTGAGGTAGATGTATTGTTTTTGGTTGTGGGAGGACATGCAGTGTGACTATGACTCATCTTGGATCTTTTTGTTTTTTCTTAGCTCTCTTTTCAAAAGTTATTTGATTTTGTAATGTAAGCAGTTTAATTTTCTTCAGTAAATTTTGGGCTTATGTTGTGCTTTAGCCAGAATAGACTGATATTAGCTGTTTAATAAAATAAACATTTAATATCTATGTCATGGTTTGCTGTAGGTTAATAGAGAGAATCTGCTCCATGTAGTCATTCAAGGAACCAGTCTTCTTTTATGTAGTAGTTCTACCATCTGCTTGGACAAAGGAAAGAATTTGTAAGGTAGCTCAAGAGATTTTGGAAGTACCATTTATCACTTCATTGTACATTCTACTGTTCAGAACTAATTCACATGTCCTCACCTATTTGCAAGAGTGTGTGCAAAATGTATTTCAGAGAAAATGAGATATCCTTTGATGAACATATAGGAGTCTTTCTGTCACATTTAAAAAAAATTAGGTTGCTCTGTTAAATTGAACCTTAATCTGGGTCTTCACTCTTTTACCAACATTTTAGTGAAAATTTCTTATACATGAGCTCTGTCTTCAGCAGATCTTGTCTGGTAGCAAAATTCCAAATTCCTTAGAAAGAAGAAGCTTCCATCAATTTTGCTTCTTTATTTTATTGCTTGTTTGTTTAAGTGTCTTAACTTGCCCTTTTTATTGCCTTTATACTTCCTTAGCCTAGTTCATGCAGCGTACGTATAAAATTTGGTATATTTAAATTTTTTGCTGATGATACTCTAGAGTTTTGTCATATGAAATAATGCTCTAATAGACTCTGAAATAATACCCACTACATTTTTTTCTGATTTTAATTAATAGGCTAAATGTTATTGCCTCTTGAGCTTTTTGATTATAGCTGAAAATCTGTCACTATATTTTGTGAAAGCCCATTTTCTTTCATTGTCTGGTATGGATTCCTCAGCCCCCATTTTCAGTTTTTCATCTTCTTTATTTTTATTGTTTATCTGTTTTCAAGTTACTCCCTTTAATTACCTTGATTTATTGTTCCTTTTTTGTTTTAACTTGGCCATTTTCCCATGTTGCCATAATCTACTGGGTGGTTGTTTTTCACTATTTATATATTCAGTCCCCAAAGTGAAAAGAATTAATGAATACCTTACCAACTGTTTGCTCCTCATTTCCTGACCATCCCATTAATTTTAGTTTCCTAATGTGTTTTATACATTACAGTTGTATTTTGTGCAATTTTGGGTTTTTTTTTTTTAGTAATTAAAGTGTAAATTAGTCTGACATTTGAATTTCTTTTTATGAACTATTTTGAGATAATCTTTATCAAGCGTTTCTGAGATCAGTCAGTGCTATGCAAATAAAAATCATTTAAATGAACTCAGGAAGGGATTTATATGGACATGGGGTATGGGTTAAAGAGATCATAATTTCAATAATCTAGGATAAGCAATAAAACATTTAAATTTGGATTTTTAAATATAAAACTATTACTCAAGTGCAGGCATTTTAATGTATATATTAGTTTAGAGCTTGTTGCTTTTGTGAGTGGGATCGCCTCTTAAAAAAAAACCAAATGGGTTGAATGTAACTGGTGAACTTAGTAGAGCTATCAATGGAACAAAATGACCTAAAAGATTTTAAATGATCTAAGATTTAAAAAGTATTTTCTTGATGGTAATGATCATTTTTGAAGGGAAAATTCTTTGAAGGATATGGATAGAGAACTGTTTGTTACCCAATTATAGAGGAGCTAACACATTTCTTGATAGAAACAGGTATGTGGTGTATTGGTAGGCTTCGCCTTTCCCGGTGTTGTAAGGACCACCGCTCCCTGCAGGGAGAAGCTATGAGCACATTACCAAGGAATGGCCAGGTAGTTTGGCCATTTCAATTGGTTTAGAGATGATTATGTAACACAAGCAGGGCCGATGAGAGCTCTGCCCAAAATGTTGGCTGACATTTTCTAAAATAATTACTACCCTACCCCTTAGTTGATAGTGATTGTGGAAGTTGTAGCTGCTGGGAGCACTTGTTGCCATCACATGGAAAGATCTTGGAGTAAGGACAGAACAGACTGAGGAAAGCAGAAGTAAAAGGAAGAGAAAATTTTCTAGGGGTCTTTTGGAACCCTTATATCTAATTGTGTCTGAAGCTAGTCACCTCTTAGACTTCTCAGAAGTGTAAGTAAGCCATGAAGTTACTTTTTAATTAAAATAGTTTGGGTTCAGTTTCTTTTACTCACAGCTAAAAGTGTCCAACTAAATCTTTGACTACATAGAGTTTTTTGTTTTGTTTTGTTTTGTTTTGTTTTTCTGTTTAATATAATGTCACCAAATTAGAATATTCATTTTAGGATGGCAAGGAAGAGACTACTGTAAATTGTTTACCATTTTCCTCTATCATATATTACAGTGACTGCTGCAGAGATGTATTTAGTAAATATTTATAAAATGAATAATCAAATTACTTCAATTTAATTTAATAATTTAGTTCAACGTCTTGGGCTCCTGCTTTGTGCAAGGTCTTATCTTTGGAAATAGTAATGTAATAAAACATGGGTGGCAAACACAAGGCTCACAGGCTGAATCTGGCCCCTCCACCTTGTTTTTTCTGGCCTGGCATCTTGTTTCTACCTGGCCTGCTTAACTGTTAAGGAGTAGTTACATTTACACAGTCCTAAAACTACATTCGGCCTTTGAAGGCAACTGCGGGGCTGATGTGGCCTCTCAGTGAAGATGAGTTTTACACCCCTGTAATAAAAGGAGTAAGAGAAACAGAGACTCTGTTTCCTAGTGTTTGACTTTGTGCAGTCAGTTAAGGCAGAGTCAAAGACGGAGATAACAGGAGCTCAAGTTGTATATTAAAGAACAGTTAAATCATCAAGGACTCTAGAGTTAGACTGCCTGGATTTGTATCAGCGCTCTAACTTAATTAAGCAACCTTGGAAACATTAAGCTCAGATTTCTCATCTCTAAAATGGGGCTGGTATTTGTCCTTTATAGATTTGTCATGAGGATAAATCATGATTTTCTATTTAAAATGATTGAAATGTCTAGGATATATTAATTACTCAGTAACTTTTAGCTAGTTTTAGTTCAGCAAGCATAGATCACTGGAACATAATTTAAATGTTGAAGAGAGAATTGGAAGTGAAGTTACCCTTGGAGGCTGAATATTTATTATATTGCAAGCCAATATTAACCATCAACAAAATGCCACATATGTACATAGTATAAAATATAAAATGATCCAGTAAATCTTACTTAATGTAAAATCCATTATTCATATAATGATAAATTTATTTTAGAGGAGATCAGTTAAGACATGCATTCTTAGTTAAGTAGGAGAAATGACTTGCATATTATATTTTAAAGAATTTTAATACAAAAAATATTGGCATTTTAAACTTGGAATGATAATGACAATGCTGGCTTTTTACCAGCTATTGCATAGGAGTAAATAAAGAAAAGAGATTTTCAAAAAATAAGTGTGCTTAATCAACTGCTATATGGTAGGTATTTGGAAAACTGAGTAGTATATAATTAGATGGAGATGGACTTCTGGATTCATTAATATACAATGCTTAAAGCTCATAAAATTTGATGAAATTTTGTAAAGTCTAATTCAGGAATAAATGTCCTCCTATCTTGGAATGCCTTTTATAATTATACTATCTTTTTTACTTTAATCTGCAAATGATAATAAAATATTAGTTTCCTGGGGTCTTTGGGTTCAAAGGAAATTGGAGTCCCATCAATGGAAAATAGTAGTTTCAAATATGCCTAATATTACTGCCCTACATATTTCCGAAACATGGAGAGGAGGTGCTTTTCTATTTAATTCAGGGACCTATAGGGAGAACTTAACAGCATGGTATAGTAGAAGAAAGAATGTAGGCTTTGGAAATGGAACTCTCCTTGAATACAAAGAAGATAACATTAACTTCAAAGTGCTTTTGTGGAGATTAAAGAGGATATTTACAGGGGACACTCATGTTTTTGGTACATGATAGAAGATCAAATGTATGGTAGCTATTCTTATTAAAATATTATACACCAGTTATTAATAAAATGTACCAATGAGAATTCTAGTTTAGATTTTGTGTAATAATGGGAAATCTTAAAAAAAAAACTCATAAAAATTAAAAAATTAGACTCCTGGAAATTAAAAAAAATAAGATGAATAAAACTCTAGAGACATGTTAAGTAACAACTTGCAAGATTTTGGTGGATGTTTGAATTTTAGATGATATAATAGCTAATGATTAGCCACTTTCCACACTATGTCTTAACTTTTTTATTGCTCCAGCCACCTTCAAAGGTAAAATGAATAGATAATTTCCAAAGATATTGATGACAGTCGTTTCTCACTTTCTCTTGAGACTATTTTCTTTTCTTTTCTTTTCTTTTTTTTAATTTTACTATTGTTGTATTACATCCATCCCCTTTTTGCTCCCCTCTGTCCCCCTCCCCACCCATCCATTACCCCCAAAGTCAATCCCACCTGTTGTCCATGTCCATGGTTCCTTTATACTAGGTTCTTGTCTAAGCTGCTCCCCTTCCTTGCCTCTGCCTCCCCCCTCCCCCCAACCCCTTTCTCCCCGACCACTGAAGGCCTATTCACTGTATTCATATATTTGGTTCTGTTTTGCTTGTTGTTAGTTTTGTTCATTATTGTCCTGTAATGGGTGATACTGTTGGAGGGAATGCTTTTCTTATTTAGCATATAAAGTAAGCATAAATCTAGGTTTTTCAGAAATCAGAGGTGGTCTTAACGTTCTTTCTCCAACTTTCCTGCTCTTGTTCCTAGTCTTTTCTGGCCTCCTCTCCCAACATTCCACTATCCAATTTCCTTTTCTTATTTAATAAAAAGCCCTCTTTCTTTCTCAAAGCTAGGTTCCTCAGGGCCATTCTCAATCCACCTCACACCAAGGAAAGATACAGCTCTCCTTAAGAATTATAAAGTAGCCCTGGCTGGTGGCTCAGTGGATGATAAGTGCCAGCCTGTGAACCCAAAGGTTGCTGGTTCAGATTTCCCAGCCAGGGCACATAACCAGGTTGCAAGCCAGGTCTCCAGCCAGGTCTTTAACTGGAGGCTGGTGAAAAGCAACCATACATTGATGTTTCTCTCCCTTTCTTCCTCCCTCCCTGCCCTTCTTTCTAAAAATAATTAATAAAATATTTTTTTTAAAAGAAAGAATTATAAAATACATATTGGGATATTAAAAGCAGTTACTTTCTGGCCCTAAAGACTCTACATTGTCTTAGGTATAAACTGATCAAAGCCCCAGATTTATAGTTTAACATATTTTATTCTTAGTCTGGCCAGGGTTATCTTTAAAAGTATTTACTTTTTCTTTTTTAATGGAACACTTCACATATTTGCATCTCATCTTTGCATAGGGGGCATTCTGTTTCATTCTAATTTTAGTGTACACATTGCTGAAATAAGTACTCTTTTATTGATTTTTTTGGAAGGGGATCTTTTGCTAAGTATATGGTCTATTTGCAATAAACTTTTTACTCTAACCAGATACACATTTTCCCTTTTATTTCCCTAGAAAACATCCTGTTCTATAACCTCCCCAATGCTGTTCTGAAACAGCTGTGGGGTTCGATTCCCCACCACCAAGAAGTGTGACTCCCAATGCAAAAGTTTGGTGAAAAAAAGGAAAGGGTTATTTATTTAAAGGTTATACAAATTTAGAACAGTGGTTGATTTTTGCTATTAAGCCCTACTCCCTTTAAAAATACCCCAAAACACATAGTTCTGCCTCCTTTTGCCACACCTGGCCAGTTGCTGAATACGCCAATCAGAGATACCATCTTTCAGAAAAGCATTAGTCTGCAGCTCAGTGTTCCTGCTTATGTAACAGGACCCTTTTTTGGGGAGGGTCCTCAGTTTTAATGGGCTCATTTTACCAGCTGCCAGAAATGACTCAGTAACAGAGTTTGGTGAAAAGGAAAGGTATTTTATTTGAAAGGTGTACAAATTTGTATAAAAGGTGTAATTATGCTATTAAATCCCACTCCCTTTAAAAACACCCAAAATATATCGTCCTGCCCGATTAGGCTAGCTTTCAAACGGACAAGCGAAAGATACCATCTTTCAAAAACACAACAGTTCACAGCTTAGCATTTTCCAGTTATATATTCAATTTCCCAGCAGCTGCTATATCCAATTAGGGGAGTATCTTGCACACATTCCTTAACTCTTATACCATCTCTGTCTGTGTAAGCTGCATATCTCCCTTTTCTTCCCTTTTTACTGCCCCCCTCCCCGCCCCTCAAACCAGGAGAGTTTTCAGGCTGCTGTCAGTCTGTGGGTCATCCAGGAGAAAGATCTAGTCCATGTATATGTCCTTCCAGGAGAGAGAGAGAGAGATCGGGTGTTTGCTGCCCTATTTTAAGTCGTGATGGTGGCCTGTGATGTAGTGGTAGGGTGACCAATCCTGGCCACCTGTGAAATCTGGTGTAGCCCTGTAAATTTTTTCATCACCACTGTATGGTCAAAATCCCTACCCATCTTCTTGGGGGAAGAGGTTTATACAGTCATTTGCATAACCAAGACACTAGTCACCAGCCACAGATATGCTAAGTACCTCTCAGGAAAAAATAGCTTACTTCAGTGTCTCCGCACCTCCCATCCTCAAACTGCATAGTAGGAGATTTTGGCTTTCTCCCCCTCTGTAACAATTACAGTTTAGCACCAAGCATTTCTCATGAATCCTGGTCGCTAGGCAGGTCCCTCAGCTTCAACAGCTCGGCCACTGTCTTTTCCAGGCAGACTTTCAGGGTGACGTCGTGTCAGACTCACTGACTTTCAGACCTCAGGGCAGACCTTCTCTCTCACTGAAGGCCTCATGGCTCTTTCTCACTGACCTCCAGCCTGCCTTAATTTGAAGGCTTGGCCCAGAACTTCCATTGCACCTCCTATTCAGCCAGCACTTCCTATGGTGTGTTTGTATCCAGTTTTTGCCAGTTTCCCAGTATCCTTTACCCTCTCTTAGCTGCCATCTTTAGTCAGGGCAAAAGTTCCCAGGGATGCACAAGCATCCTGGGTGGGCCTCGGACCCCTGACTCTGGAGCTGTAGGAGCTCTTCCCCTGGCTTTGTTGAGAGTCTGGCCAAGTTCTCAAAGTCACTACACATTTCACCCTGGGCAGCAGGCCTCTTCCCTTAAGGAAGGTAGGGCTATTAACTTACTTTTTGTTATGCAATATATCTTAAATGCTATT
This sequence comes from Noctilio leporinus, assembly GCA_004026585.1. Taxonomy (NCBI): domain Eukaryota; kingdom Metazoa; phylum Chordata; class Mammalia; order Chiroptera; family Noctilionidae; genus Noctilio; species Noctilio leporinus. The sequence continues at coordinate 48,169 of PVIW01007347.1, read as the reverse complement.
ACCATCCTCTCTTCCCTTTTCCGAATCCTGCCTGAAAACAGTATTGTGGGGGTTGTTCCCTATTTTCAGGGGAACCATAATCTGCACCCCATTACAATTATGTAAAGTGTCTAAAATATAAACAAAATATAAATGAAAACTGCTCTTATTGAGGAGTAAGTGGGTCTAGATATCTGGTTCTTCCCATGATCCCTCAGTATCTATGAAAAATCTTGGGAATTTCAGACCTGGGGAAACATATTTGGTAACTCTTGGGTTAATAAATGAGTTATTAACAAGAATTCTGAAGACTTAAGTTTTACCTTTAGTTTAACATCCAATGTGTATGTGTCACTAATAGGATTAATTGTCTCATCTGTAATACAAGGGTTTAGAACAGTTGTTCTTAATTTTGGCTCTGTATTAGAATCACTTTGGGAGCTTTTAAAAATCTTGAAGCTAGATCTCACTCTATACCAATTACATTAGAATCTTTGGGGCATGACCCAGGCGACAGCAGTTTTTAAAGCTCCCCAGGTGATTCCAATATGCAATCAAGTTGCAAAACCTCCAAAGAATTTTTGAGCAATAATGTCACAGAAGTTCATGGGCCTGTGCAACTTGTTTTGGTAGATGTAGTTAAAATGTACAGAATCTTTTTATGTATAGATAGTATTCAGGAAGGGGGATGATGGTAGACATAAAGCTTAAAAGCTAGGAAAAAAACTGGTTCAATTCCCCAGCCAGGGCACATACAGATCTCCAGCCAGGTCTTTAGCTGGAAGCAGGTGAAAGGCAACCATACATTGATATCGCTCCCTTTCTTCCTTCCTCTCTCCCCTTCTCCCTGAAAATAATAAATAAAATATTAAAAAAAAAAAAAAAAAAAACTAGGAAAAAAGTGTCTTGATTATTTTAACAGCTCATTGTGTTGGGCAAAATACTTTGTTTTATCCCTGATGGGAGTAATTTTAACTTCCTGTAAAATAAAGCTCTCAAGTGAGAATCATATTTAAATTCAATGTTGTTTTTTTTAACCAATAATAACATAATTTGTTAATATGAGCAGCCAAGAATTACACCTAAATATTTTACTCACAAAAATAAACAAAAAAGACAGATTGACTACTGAAATGTAAAATATGGTTAATATCTCTCATTTGGTGGTTTAGATTGAAAACAGATTGAAGGGACATGTTGGTAACAATGGCAACCTCTTACACTGAGATGCTGCTTTCACAGTGCCTCTATCTCAAAGGCAAACAAACAGCAAAAACCAAGGATTACTATTTATGCTTTTAATGATTATGAAAAATTACTGTTTCAGCAGATTTTTCATATTTAAAATATGCATAACTTTGGTAAGCAATTGATCTTAAAAGATAGAAATTGGATGACAATATTTATTTATTTACTTATTTACTTATTGATTGAAAGTGGGCCTTTTCCTACAACACTAGGGATTACAGTTGGTACATAACCCTCACAGGAGGCCACGTCTACCAAAAGCCTGATACATGTGCATACACCTCATCTGTAATTCTACTCTTAAGACTAGACATCTTAATAGAATGCATGAGTAAGTGTATAAAGATGTGTTTAAGGATTTTCATCATACTGGTCTTTAAAATTATGAAAAATTAGAAACTACTTCAGTGTCTAGCAAAAGATTTTTGAATAAAGTATGATGTCTATTTGCCAAAATACTATCTCATTATTACAGTAATAATGTAAGGCTTTATGACACAGAAAAATAATATAATACATAGCAAGATGTAAATGAGAAAAGCAGATATCATACAATATACCATATGATACTTTATTTTTATTTTATTTTTAAAAATTGATTATGTTGCTACATTTGTCCCAATTTCTTTTTGGTCCTCTCCACCTAGCAATCCTTCCCTCCAGCAATCCCACCCTGCCTTATTTCATGTCCTTGCATCATGCAAGTAAGTTCTTTGGCTTTATTTTTTGCGATACTATTCTTTTTTTAAATATTTTATTTATTATTTTCAGAGAGAGTGGAAGGGAGAAAGAGAGAGAAACATCAATTTATATGGTTGCCTTTCACCTGCCTCCAGCTACAGACCTGGCTGGAGACCTGGCTTGCAACCTGCTTATGTGCCCTGGCTGGGAATTGAACCAGCAACCTCTGGGTTCACAGGCTGGCGCCTATCCACTCAGCCACCAGCCAGGGCTTAGTTCAATTTTTTGAAATTTCTATGTTGTTTTTATTTAGTTTTGAGGTAGATGTAAATTTTTTCTAGTTGTGAGGGAGACATAGCCTGTGTACCTTGGCTGGAGGTTGGCTTACAATATTAGGGTATAATTCCCAAATGTCAAATGAATGCATTATGATTGGAGAAATTTCAATGACTACTGAATAGTTTAAAAGTGATAGCACAGTTAGAGCAAAATGATTGGTATTAGTTATGCAAGATGATGAACAAAAATATCTTTTGATTTTTTTATTATCAAGGTCATTTACCTATTTTTCTCATGTTTGTGCAGGTAATATTTATAATTCATGTGCTTTAATCTTCCCTTTTTACCAAAGTATTTTCTGATGTATAATTCTCACTTATGCTAGGGCAATATGTTCATAATTTCATTACCTTTTCCTTAGGTTTTTTTCTGGAGTAAAATATGACAGAATAAAATGGCAGAAAAAAATGACAGAATAAAAAATAATTTTACCCTTTTCAGGATGGAAAGTTCAGCCATTTGTGTTTTTGTGTTCTAGTTCTCCTTACCCCACAGAAAAGTTTATACCAGCCTTTATTTGGAAGTTTCCAAGAGGTTGGGCAATAATCCCCAAAAATGAGTTGAAAGACTATGGGCAAGTCCACAGAGACAATTTTGACAACATGGCATTGGCCACATCTGAATAAACAATGCTTCCAGGGACAGTGGGTGCCTTTATTAATGGCAATGAGTGACTTTTGGTTGAGAACTTTACCTATTATTTTTGGAGTTTGTAAGTTGTGATATCTTGGTACTATAGAACATTAATGAGTGAGTGAGAAGAGTGAGACATTTGGGTGGAGAGGGAGAGAGAGAAGAAGAAAGGAAGCAGATAGAGAGAGAGGTGTGGAAGAGAGTGAAATATAGTAATGAGGCATAAACATAATTATTGATGTTTCACCAAACTTGGCCAGTGGATATTGGGAACTAAATATAATTTGGTTTAGGTAAGTTTAAAACACTTATTCTGTACTTTATGTGTTATTTGGCATAATTCTTACTTGTCACATACCTTTGGAAATACATAATTGGTACAAATAAAGCTTAATATTTGATTAGTAGTAAGTTACCTCTTTTTAGAGAAAAATATTTCTAAAACACCTCAATAAATTCTTAGCTTGTCCAGTTCCATAGTAATCCTATCATACTCTGAACTTAAATTACTTAACTGTGTATGCCATTTAGTTTCATGACTCATTAATACATTTTTATGACAATTTTTTCTTTGGTTGTCTCATTATTTAACTCACATTTTACTAATATGTCTCTATTTTAACCTCTTATTGTGATTAGAATTGCAAAAAAAATTGAATAAGTGATTATATAATTATCACTCTAGACTGAGTTGTCTGAAGGCAGAATAGAACAATACTACTTTATCCTTGTGTTTTCAGCAAACAATATAGTACATAGATGTAGGAAGAGCTCTTGTTTGTTAAAGGACTGGCTGCATGAATAGATGAATAACTAATAAAGAATGAGAGCACATTCACTTGAAGACTTTTTAAAATATTTTATTTATTATTTTTGGAGAGAGGGGAAGAGAGAGAGACAGAGAGGGAGAGAGACATCAGTGTATGGTTGCCTTTCACCTGCCTCCAGCTAAAGACCTGGCTGGAGACCTGGCTTGCAACCTGGTTATGTGCCCTGGCTGGGAATCGAACCAGCGATCTTTGGGTTCACAGGCTGGCACCTTATCCATTGTGCCACCAGCCAGGGCTGAAGACTTGTTTCATTCATATCATGAAGGATTAGTATATTACATTCAGATAGTAATTTCTAATCCAGCACAATATGTGTTTTACTAAGATATTTAGGCAATCAGTTTGAAAAATGTCAACAATAGAGAAAACTTTGATTACATCTTACAAATTAAAAAGTTTCTCTTAAATTTTCAACAAAGTCCCATATTTTGTATTTATTTTTATTTTTTTGTATAAAAATAAATTTATTTTTTATTTTCTATAAAAATGAAAATCCTCTCATCCATACTCATGCTCAAAAGTCTCCCAAGCTCTGTCATTTTTCAGTTTTTTCAGAGACTTTAGATTCCCAGTTGCCCCAAACCATGCCACTGCATTTTATCCCAGGTGGTTCTGAGAGGTGAAATCCAGAGGTTCTTTAGGTGGAGAAAATGTTTGAACTTCTTGTAAAGTATTTCTAGGGTAAAGTTCTTTGCCAATTCTCCCATTGAGATAGAAGGTCTATTCCCACTCTCTTGGTATCTGGTTGAGCTTGTGAGGTCTAAAATCAGGAAAATGTGTAGGAGTAACATGTTGTGACTTCTGAGGCCAGATCTGAAAAGGCTGTGGGTGTTCTGACTTGTTTGTTGAAAACAATGATCTATATGAGAAATCTGGCTATGCTGAGGCCCCTAAATTGAAGAGGTTGTATGTAGATGTGTTCGCTGATCATCCCACCTGAAGCCAGCTTTCCAGCCATCCTTTCCAAGGTGCCACACCTGTATGTGAAGAAGCCATTCTGAGAGTGAGTTTCAGCCTCAGCTCTTCTAGCTCCAACTGTCTGAGCCACAAAGTATCAAAGAGAAGAAACCAGCTATATATACACTGATGAATTAATGACCCATGAGTCTCTGTGAATGTCATAAAAATGCGTGTTTTTGCCACTAAATTGTGGTTTATTTTAAATGTTTTTGCTTTTTTTAAATTTTATTATTTTTCAATTACAGTTGTCCCATTTTCCCCCCATTGCTTTCCCATGCCCTGCCCTCCCATCCCGACTCCCACAGTCCACCCCTACTTTGTTATCCATGTCCAAGGGTCCTTTATACTAGTTCTTGGATAACACCCTTCTCCTTCTTTCTTTGGTTGTCCCCCTCCCTGCTACCCTCAGGTTGCTGTCAGTTTGTGCCTCATTCCCATGTCTCTGGTTCTGCTCTTTCTTTTTATTCCCTTTTTAAAAATTATTGTTTTCCCCCCATTGCTCACCCTGCCATGCCCATAGGTGAGATTTTATGATATTTGTCTTTTGTTGCTTAGTTTATTTTGGGTAGCATAATGGTTTCCATTTCCATACATGTTGTTGCAAAGGGTAGGAGTTCCTTCTTTCTTTCTGCTGCATAGTATTCCATTGTGTGAATGTAACAGAGTTTTTGGTCCACTCACTTACTGATGGGTACTTAGGCTGTTTCTAGCAGTTGGCTATTGGAAATGACACTGCTATGAACATAAGGGTGCAGAGGTTCTTCTGAATTGGTGTTTCAGGCATAATCCTAGCAGTGGAATCACTGGGTCAAAAGGCAGTTCCATTTTTAATTTTTGAGGAAATTCCATAATGGCTGCACCGGTCTGCATTCCCACCAACAGTGCACATGGCTTCCCCTTTCTCCACATCCTCTCCAGCACTAGTTTGTTGATTTGTTAATGATGGCCATTCTGAGTGGTGTAAGGTGATATCTCATTGTGGTTTTAATTTTCATCTCCCTAATGGCTAATGATGTTGAGCATCCTTTCATATGTCTATGGGCTCTCTGTAGAGTTACTTTTTAAAATGCAAGCATGGCAAATGGAATAATTATTTAAGGGCCAAATTTTGTATACTAAAGGATATATTTTATTTTAAAAAATTATAACCAAATGATTTTTGTATTTTTTCTGTTACGTTATTGTAAATTTAATTTATTTTGGAAAACTTTCAATCTGTTGTACTTTATCTAGTGTTTAAATGTTTGAAATCACTAAATGATAGATCCAGTGGCTTGTATCAAAGTGTTTTGTGAACATTTTGCAAATATCCCAATGTTGTTTATAGCTGGTACATCTTTTTTTTTTTTTTTGGGGGGGGGCAATAAATATAAATGTCTATGAGTGCTACTTTCTGCTTTTACTGTACCTTGGGAAATATTTTATACTATATCTTCTTAGAGAGTCATAATGAATATTAGCATGTAGAATAATCTGAGAGGTCATAACATAAGAAAATTTCTTTGATTCTTTTTAACCCAGGTCATTTTGCCATAGAACATTCTTATGAAATATATCTTTAAATATTCAATAACTTACATTGCTAGTTTTAAAATGCTGATTGATCTAGACAGAGTAGTAATTAGTAGATATTCAAAGTGCTTGCTTCAGTTTTTCCTTTCATTTGTGTATAATTCTTCAGATTTATGAGGTTTATAAGAACACAGATGATAGTCTTTAGAACTCCAAAGAATAAATGAATGATAAATGTGAAGAAAAGAGAAGTTGTAGGAGGTAGGACCAGAAAGAAAGGCACTAACAGCAATTAAAAGCTATTGCAAATAATCTAGGTCTGTTATTGTTGACTAGCAATTCCTTCTCTAGCTCTGTTCCTTCTACTGGGTTCCAAGGATTTTTTTTTTTCCAGAATTTCCAGGAGTACACAAAAAAGTGTTGCTTGAAATAGGCATGCTTAACATTATAATTATTTAAAGTTGCTTTTACTTGTATCATTTACTTCTGCTAATATTTCAAATAATAAGAAAGGAGGGTATAAAGCATGAGTATAAAACAGTTGAGAGCTCCAGATCTGGTTAGAACAGAAAACTGACAAATTAGGACAGTGAGGAAGTACCTTGGTATCCCAGTCTAGTTGAAGAATGGTATATTCTGGTCAAACATTTTTCCAATTACTTCATTTTTTGATACTGAAACTGATATTACAGCATAGGTGTAAGGGTTGAACTGTGGAACTCTCTGGATTGATTTTTCAAGTAGTGTATACATTTTAGAAGAGCAACATTTTAACAGCTACAGATTTTTAATAGAGTTGCTAGACCATCAGCTGACATGTCAACACACTTTGAAAGAGGTTGCATCAAATGCAAAGGAAAAGTTTTGTCAGATGATGTTAGCCAAGCAAAATAAGTTCATAGGAAGAAGGAAATATTTTCTCTAAATACCCAAGTGTTATAAAATAAATTCTATTAAAGTCCTTGAGAAGGTGTTTTAAATATGATGTCTGAATGAAAACATAAGAGAATGAAAAGGCAGTAAGATAAGTGAAAACACTTCTCAAAGGATTTAAAGAGTGATAAAATGTCAAAGTGACTATTCATTTACTAATGGTGGGGAGGAGGACCAAAACTCTAGAGTTATTTTAAGTTGGATGAACTGTTGATTCCATAGGACACAAGCAAAAATAAAAAATAGTACTTTATAGGCTTGGGGAAATAAAAGATAAATTGTCAATACTAATTTAAATTAGGTCAGGAACTGTTGTATTTCTGACTGATAAGTTTCTATGGACAAAGGAGTTCAGGGAAGTCATATCAAAAACTGAGATCATTGTAATTCAAGATTCTGGGGTTTTAATCTACTAATGTGTATGGTGAATAATTCTGATGTGCATCTATTATACAGCTTCCAACATTCACTTGACTACAGATTTCTTTTTAAAGAAACTGTCTCTTTGGAGACTTGGATTCCAAGGGGGACAAACATTAGGAAACAGTGGCTTAGCCCTTTAGTTTGACAAAGATTTATTGACCTTGTGATGAAACTGGCTGACATGTCTGTCTGTAGGCACCTCATGGTTCCTACTCTCTGTACTCACAGCTCTAATGACCTCATCTAACTTAGCCTTGTGCCTTTTCCTGGATTAAATCAGTAACAATATTTTATGAGATTAAAATTATTGCCTTTTGTAGAAAAGAAAAAAAATGGGATACAGAAAAATGAGCAGACACTTTTAAGATTACACAGCATATATATTGTTATGTTAAATTTTTAAATTTATACTTTTCTCAACTCTGCTGATTGTTGCTTTCCAGCTTAAAACAATACAGTGCATTTGTTTTTGGTTAATTAATCAGCCTGGCTTGGGTTAAGCCCCTCTTTCTGAATGGGTCTCTGGTTTTGACTTGAATTTTGAGATGAAGGGCCAAAAGTTGTTGATGAAAGGCTGTATATATTTTGATAATAGGGTCATTTATTGGCTACTTGGCAAATAATAACAGAGAAAGAAAGAAAAACTGATTTTTTCTTTTGAATAAAATGTCTTAAAAGAGTTTATTTTCCAACTTGTATAACCACGAAAAGTTGAATGCTAAAAATGAATATATTTTGAAGGATTAGGGATATTTGGTTTCCAATGCAGAATTACAGAGATACTTTGATACTCATTGCTAATTTATTCTGGAACTTGTGACGAGTGCCGAAACTGACAAGTACCGAATGATGAAGCATTTTCTCTTACTGGGTGGCAGTATGACTTATACAAGTTCTAGCAAGTGCAATGAGTCCTGAGCAAGTGCCAAGTGATGAAAAAATTTTTTCTCATCAAAATGTGACAAGTACAAGGTTTGTTGAGTTCTGAAGTTGATGAGTATCAAGGTGTGACTGTATTTAAAATAGTTTGGAAATGTAAGGTAGAAAGGACTGGCTGTACATACTGGTCATTTTCAAAAAGGGGAAATTGAAGATGAGAGAGCAGCTAGTCACATAATAGGTTTTCAATAAATATTTAATGAGTGAATGTCTGAGTGGATTAGTAAATAAACACAGGTCATCATTTTAAGGGGAAGAGATTGAGCCAGCTGAGGTTAAGTGATTTACTAAAGGTCTTCCAGCAAGTTCAGAGCAAGACTTGAGATAGAATCCTGTCTCACAGTCAAATCAGAACAGTGTGCTTGTATGTTTTCTATTTTATCTATTATTACTGTGCGTGTTTACACAACAAAGCATTCAGAATTTCAGACAGATTATATGTGAGGCCTAAGGTAAATTGTATCTTATGATGAATCTTATTTGTTATTGTTTGTAACTTATTAACAGTACAATTTTAGAATAGTCTGAAATTTTCCCTCACACTTCGGTAGATTGAATTAACCTTAAAAATATGAAACATATTCATCTTCTATGATATAAAACTCTAGCAACATTCTTCTATCAGGTGATATAATACAGAATTATACTACTAATTTAAGAGATTTACTTATGTTATCATTCATGACTTATGTTTGGTTCTGAATCTGTAAAATACAAATTTCATTTGTATATTAACATTCTGCTCAGATAGTTATGTCTTTATTTTATTTTTGGGTGCATATTTAATTTAATTTTAACTATGTTTTCTTGATTATGGTATTACAGTTGTCTTAATTTTTGCCCCTTTGCCCCCTCAACACAGCCTCCCTTTCCACATTCCCTCAGGCATTCTGCACATTGTTGCACATGGGACATGCTTATGTGTTCTCTGGCTACTCTACTTCCCCATGACTATTCTGTAACTACCAATTTGTACTTCTTAATCTTTTCACCTTTTCTGCCCATTCCCTGACCCCCTTCCTTTCTGGCAACCATCAAAATATTCTCTGTATTTGTGATTCTGTTTCTTTTGCTTATTTATTTATTCATTTATTTAGATTCAATTGTTGATAGATTTGTTGATAGTATTTGTTGCCATTTTATTGTTAATAGTTTTGCTCTTCCTAAAGGAGACCCTTTAACATTTTATATGATTCTGGTTTGGTGGTGGTGTACTTCTTTATCTTTTCCTTATCCAGGAAGCTCATTATCTGTCCTTTTCTAAATGACAGCTTTGCTGGATAGAGTAGTCTTGGTTGTAGGTCCTTGCTTTTCATCACTTTTAATATTTCTTGCCAATCCTTTCTAGCCTGCAAAGTATTTTTTGAGAAATCAGCTGACAGCCTTATGGAGATTCCTTTGTTGGTGACTGAACTTCTTTTCTCCTGCTGCTTTTAAGATTCTATCTTTGTCTTTAAACTTTGGTATTTTAATTATGGTGTATCTTGGGATGGCCCCTTTGGGTTCATCTTGTTTGGGACTCTGCACTTTCTGGAGTTGGATACCTGTTTCCTTCACCAAATTAAGGAAATTTTCTATCATTTTTTTTCAGATAGGTTTTCAATTTCTTGCTCTCTTCTCCTTCTAGTACCCCATGATGTGAATTTGGTACACTTAAAATTGCCCCAGAGGCTTCTTACACTTTATTTATTTTTAAAGAATTTTCTTCTTGCTGTTCTGTTTGGGTGTTTTCTGCCTCCTTATATTATAAATTGCTGGTTTGATTCTCAGCGTCATCCATTCTACTGTTGATTCCCTATAAATTGTTCTTTATTTTAATTACCATACCCATTTCTGACAATCTATTTTATGATTCTATGGGTTTTGTTTGTTTATTTTTTATGCTGTAGAAGTTCTCAGTTAAGTTCACTGAGCACCCTTATAACCAGTGTGTTGAACTCTGCCTCACAGGCTAACACTCAATCTGCTGAGCTGCATCAGCCAGGGCTGTGGAGTTCCGTCCTATTCTTTCATTTGGGCCATGTTCTTTGTCTCCTGATTTGGCAGTCTCCCTGTGTTTGTTTCTGTGCATTATATAGACCTGCTGTGTCTCCCAGGCTTGGTAGGGTGGTCTAATATAATAGTTGTTTTCTAGAATCAGTGGCACAGCTGTCTCTATTACCCAAGCTGGGTACTCAAGGTGTGCCTACTGTGTGGGCTGTGTATACCCTCCTCTTATAGCCCAGACTTAATTGCTATTGGTATGCCCAAGGTTAGCTATCACCATGTCCTGTCCAGGGTCACAACAGCATAAGATACAAAATGACTTGCAGGTGGTTGCTACTTGTGCTGGGCTTGGAGGTGCCCAGGTGAGGCCAAGCTGTGAATCAAGACCCACTGCTGCTAGTATCAGGCCTGAGGCCACCTAGTGAGAGCTTCAGGGCTTGCTAAAGCTAGATGATGCTTGCTTGTGATAATTTAAGACAAGCTGAAAAATGGGCCAAAACAAGCCATTCATATGGAAAAGCCACTGGGAACTGCTTGGTTGGGCCCAAAAGCTGGATGGGGCAGAACTTCAGTGAATCACCAATGTGGGACAAACAATATGAGCCAAGTTGATGGGGTCTGAGGTATGGTACCAGGCTGCCAGCTTTGTGGCTCTGTGCAGGGAGGGCTCAGGAAAGGAACAATGGCATCTGCCAGCACTCTCACCCTGGGGCTGGACAGTTCAGTTCCTCCTATGTCTCTGATACCTTTCAATTTGCTACCCTATCCTGGAGTTCACAGGCAGCAAGTCTGAGTAAATCTGTGTGCAGGATTTTTAAGAGGCTCTGCCAGAGGGTCCAGCAGCTTCTGTTTTCCACAGGCTCAACCCTCACTGTTTTTTACAGCCAGAAGTTATGGTGATTCCCCTTTCTGGCAGTGGAGCCCTGGGTAGGGGACCCTTTGCTTCTGAGATATCCTATTTGATTTTTATCTGCTGCACATGGGTGTGGGACCAGCCCATTCTATACCTCTGCCCCTCCTACTAGTGTCTATGTGGTTTCTTCTTTAATTCTGTAGTTGCAGGACTTCTATTCAACTCTATATCTAATGGTTCTGAAAGATGATTGTTCTATAATTTATTTGTAATTTTGAGGTTGTTGTGCGAGGAATAGAGCCTTGTTTACCTACATCTCCATCTTGACCAGAAGCTCTATGTTTTCATTTACTTTTTTCTGTTTTTCTTTTTTTTCTTCAAGATTTTATTTATTATTTCCAGAGAGAAGGGTAGGGAGGGAGGCAGAGAGGGAGAGAAGCATCAATGTATGGTTGCCTTTTACCTGCCTCCAGCTGCTGACCTGGCTGGAGACCTGGCTTGCAATCTGGTTATGTGCCCTGACAGGGGAATTAAACCAGTGACCTTTGGGTTCACAGGCTGGTGCCAATCCACTGAGCCACCAGTCAGGGCTTATGTTTTTATTTTAAATGTGTTAGTGTAGGTAGCTAGTTAGTATTAATAAATGAAGGGAGCAAATGAGATCTGACATTAAGTCTGATAAACTAAGAAGTTGAATTGGACATTAAGCCTGACTTAGTAGGCAGCTATAACATTTGCAGCTTTCCCAGGGGATGGTTGCATTCTCTGCCAAAGGCACCTAATCCCTGAAGTGGGCACCCTGAGGGACAACCAGCCATTATCAAGGATTACCAAGGGAAAGGTAGAGCAATAAAGGAGAAATTCCTTTGCTATCAAATACACGATAGAAACCAAGATGGCACAGGGGAGGTCCTGCTACTCTGAGGCATGTGCAGTAGGAGCCAAGATAGTGACCGTGCTTAGCCTGGGAAAAAGGCCGTATTGGAGAGGGGAAGGACCAAACACAAGCCCACAAAAATTAAAAAGGAGCTTGGTTAGTTTGAAAGAGAGCTTACCCTTTTCTAAGCCCGAAGTAATATAATCAAAGCTTAACAAAGGCCATTTTTGGTGGCATATGTTTGTTTATGCATTAGCTTGTTTAATTGCAGGTTGTCTCTCTATAGCAGCCATGTGGTGCAGCTCCAAGCATGGGTTCGTTGCAGTCATACAGATCCTAGTGCATTCCTGGCTGTACAAGTGCGGCACCAGCCAGGGTGTAGCCAGGAACAGAGTAAGCTCTCTTGATGGAGAAAAAGCCTGAGCTAGACTGAGCTTTGGCATGGATTGAATTGAACCATGTAAGCCTTGGATGTCCTGCTGATGCCAAGTAATGGCGCAACATCTTTGGTCTCTGAACCTTATTCTGACCTTGGTGACAACATGGCTGGACTTCTTCCACAGCAAGCAAAACAGAGCTAAGCCACTTGGTCATGGGTGAGACATTGGGCACTTGGAAACTTTGCTCTACCTCCAGTATGTCTTACCTGGCTTTCCTATATGTGAGTCACAGAAATGCTTTTTTTGTAACTCTGTGGAAGAATCCCATTTCCAATGGCAACAAATTGGTTAATATTACAGTTTTGCCCTGGCTGGTGGCTCAATGGATTGGCACTGGCCTGCAAACCCAAAGGTCGCCGGTTCGATTCCTAGTCAGGACACACACCCAGGTTTCCAGTCAGGTCCCCAGCTGGAGGCAGGTGAAAGGCAACCATACATTGATGTTTCTCTCTCTTTCTTCCCCTCTCTCTGCCCTTCTCTCTTTAAAAATAATTAATAATATCTTAAAAATTTTTTTTTACATTTTTCTCTTACATTTTAGTATCAAAACTTAGTTGAATTTGGTTTTACAAATTAACTATTTACATAATTTTCCTCCCTTCCTTCCTTCCTTCCTTCCATCTTTCCTTCCTTCCTTCCTTTCTCCCTTCCTTCTTCTCTGTGTGACTCAGCAATTCTCTGTTGGTGGCAATGTCCTATTCTTAACCTATTTTATGTTTGCACAAGAGTTAGTTGATATAATGGCTACGTTCTATGCACTGTTCTGCATATATATCCATAAAAACTAAAAAATAACAAAAGCAAAGTTATATTTTATATGGTTTTAGTATATAGTGAATTATAATTTGTTAGTGGGAATATTTATATATGTAATTATTTCTAATTCTCAGAAATCAGTAAAAGCTACAGAGTGTGGGACTTTCTATTTTTGTTCTATTTTATTTATGAATGAGTCTCTAATACACTGAATTCATAGGTGTTTTATTTGATGAAAAATATTTCATTAGACATGTATTGAATTATATAAAGAACAAAGAATAAGAATTATAGTTTAGTATTATGATACTTGGACACTTTAGATAAAATAGTGTCTTGCATTTAGTAAGGCTCAATGATTATTACTCAACTGATTCTGAATCAAGTTATAGTCACAGAAAGCTATGGACCAAAGAGATCCTACTTTTCTGGTTTCTATCTTTATTACCTTTACCTTTACTGTTTTTTTTCTAAGGCTCAGCACCTGGAACTCTTCCATTCTATGCCTAAACTGACTGTTGTGATCACCCAGTCTTACAGCTTTAAATGCCATTTGTATGCTGACTATACATAATATTCATTTATAGTGTAGAGTTCTCCCATGAACTTAAAGCTCTTATATCTGGCTTGTGTTTTATTTCCTAATAGACACCTAATAGTAATTTCAAACACAATGTGTCAAAAACTGAATTTTTTTGTCTGCTTTTAGCAAAGTTTTTCCATCTCATTTAATGCCACCTAGATCCTCCAGTTGCTTAGATCAAATATCTTGGAGTCATCATGTTTTCCTTTCTTTCTTTTACACTCAACATCCAATTTATTAGCAACTCTGTTGTTTCTATATTCAAAAAAATTCAGAACATAAATATTTCTCTTGATTTTTCTTGCTAGCACTCTAGGTCAATACACCACCATCTCTCCCTTGGGTTGCTCGAATTCCTTTGTTGTCTTTCTATTTGCACACTTCATTTAATTTGCACAGGAACAACCAATTCTCTGCATGTGAGCCAGAGCGATCCTGTTAAAATGTGTGTTAGATCATGACATTATACTGCTTAAAAACCTCTGATGGCTCCCATCTCATTGTGAAAAACCTACAGGCCCTACATGATGTGTTCTCACCATTTTCTAATGTCATTTTCTTATTCACTCAATTCAGGACACACCTGCCTCCTTGCTGTGCCTTGAAAAGACTAAATGCCTTTCTGCCTTAGTGCCTTTGTATTTGCTATTGCCTCTTCATGAAAAATTAGTTCCTCATTTCCTTCAAGACTATGCTCAAATGTCTACTTCTCAGCAAGATTCTCTCTGACTACACAATTTAAAATTAGGACCCTACATAGACTCCATCTACTTTAATTGTCTTCATAGCTGTTATCGACCTCTAATGTACATGTTTTACTTACCTATTATGCCTATTGTCTGCCCTTTTTAATAGAAGGACTGTGAGAGCATGACTTTTGTTTTTGTCCACTGCTGTACCATAGTACCTATAAGGGTACCTGATATGTACTAGATACATAATAAATGTTTCTAGAAAAATGAAGTGTGTACATTAACTCTGTTACCTTAAGGTTTTGTAGGCTTATCTTCTCATATTTGCTATAGTTTTATATTTTCATTTTAACATTCTTTATTTGTAAATTAGGTAAACTTAGGCCTAGAAATTATTTTGATTAGTATGAGCTTCTGGTAGTGGTGGGCTACAGCTGGTTTCCATAGGTTTTCTGATTATACACATCTGTTTGCCACTGCACATTTGGCAACATTATGTTGGTAGCCATAGTGGGAGGAAATTTATATCTCAGATCTTGGCAAAAACTATGGGTCAGAGTGGTTAAAATACTAGTATGAGGAGATACATAACCTATTCAGCTATAGCCTGTTGCCAGGTCCTTTACTATATAAAGTTCAAGGATTTCATTTAGTCCATCATGATTGAGGAAATCACTGCTATGTAAGTCTTGGGGCCCACCCGGGAAAAAGCATGGCAACTTGGAGTCCAGTGTGGGCCAGGCTAAACCTGTTAAGTCCCAACTGGAAGACTGGGAATGCTGGGTAGATATATGTTTCCATGTAAAACCAGTGGCCCTGGGGGGAAGGGGACTAGATCATAGGTAAATGTTTTAGTTACCTTGATGCCCCATCCTGTTCTCTCACCTAGGCTGATCCTTTGTTGTATCAACTGCAGAAGTTTTTTGAATTTGAATGCATATCCTAACCTGAGTGAGATCTTCCTGCTCCTTCACTGTTTTTCCCCCTTTTTTTGCAATTAGTATTGACTAGCATTGATTAATAAGCTACATGCCTCCAAATTTACCCCTTTCAATAAAAGACCTTTGGGAACAAAGAACAGGGCCTTTGGCCTTGAGCCACTGGTCTGATTTTCTTCCCCTTACATAGAGCAGTTTGGGATGGTTTTTGTTTCATCATAGAGGGGGTGGATTTTACTGAGGGTTAGGGTGCCCCACATGGAAGAAGTAACAAACCAGTAGAATCT
This sequence comes from Noctilio leporinus, assembly GCA_004026585.1. Classification (NCBI taxonomy): domain Eukaryota; kingdom Metazoa; phylum Chordata; class Mammalia; order Chiroptera; family Noctilionidae; genus Noctilio; species Noctilio leporinus. The sequence goes on along the minus strand of PVIW01007347.1, from coordinate 32,280 downwards.
TCATTGTAGAGAAGTTTAGGTAGTCATGAGATGGAAAGGGCAAAAGAAGGATTAGTAGTTGTTATCAGAGGCAGTTAGTACCTTCATGACTTTGTTCCAGCTGGTGAGGAATGAATAAAGGTGTAGGATCTACTGTGCATCCTTAAAAAATGGAGAACTGGTAAGAGCTAAACAGTGAGTGACAGGCAGAATTTCAGCCACAATGAGTTAGAAATGAAGACAGGGTTCCATTCCTAATGAGAACCTAGAAGCCAAGACAGGGACATTGTGCAGATAGTTAGTCAGGAATGAAATACTATCTGTGGCATGGTGTTTTGAGAAGACTAATACTTTAACATCCATTAATTTAGTTTATCACCCTTCAATTTTATCCAACCATTAGAGCAACATTTCTGAAGTTGGAGAATGCATTAGCATCACCTGGATGACTTGCTAAAACAGATTGCAGAACTATGTTTTAGAGTCTTTGTTGAGTAGACCTGGGGAAATCCCTGAAAATATGCACATCTAATACTGCATGTCGGAAAATCTCACTTTGAAAACCGCTGATTAAAAGGGAACTCCAAGGCCCAGGCAGGGTTGGTAAAGACTGAGAGCTAATGACAATGTCAGCCTCCTAACATTGTTCTGAGCAGTCAGTCACAGCCCTAAGCATATTCATCTCCAACGTCCTGCTGTTAGCCAGACCCTTACTTTTTTGAAGGCAGTTTAACTTTCTTGATGGTTTTATTCCTTCCTTCTAAAGTGGCTTATCCCTACCAAAGGAGTATATTAATGCTTCTTGAGAAGAGCTCTGATGAATCAGCTTTCCCATTACATTTTCAGTAATTATGATTCTTACAGTATTTTATTGTTTCTGGCTGGCAAGTCCCTCACTCAGTCTTGCTCAGATTTTAATCCCTAATGATGAGGTAGTACTGTCTCAGTGATGAGTAAAATGCCAGCCCTTATTCCTAGCTTAGTGGATGTCAGGTATTTGGGAACAAGACTAATTCTAGGCTCTCCTAATTAGGGAGTTGAGCTGATGACACATCTACCTCTTCAAAGTGTGTGTGTGTGTGTGTGTGTGTGTGTGTGTGTGTGTGTATGTGTGAGAGAGAGAGAGAGAGAGAGAGAGCTGGAATAAATAAAGAAATGTGGCAGTATGCAAACTCTACTTGGTGAGAATTAGAAAAATAAGGGCTATTGAAAATGTTATATTTGTCCCCAATTATAAGGTTGCTATCATCTAATCAGTAAGACTGTATTGACTTTATGCATATGATACACTCACTAGTACAACTTGCTAATTACAGATATTAAAAAAAAACCTGTTCATCTAAAGAAATCTCTTAAAGACTTCTGCAAGTTTTACTCAAAGAGTAAAAGAGGCTTGGTTGAAATTGAAAACCTTTGGATAAAAATGGTATTTTGAGGCAGAAAATTACATTTAAAAAAGTATTCTAATATGTTTATTTTCCATTAATTTAGATAGATTTTTCTAATTAGTCCAAATTGTGGAAGTTTTTCTCTCTTCACTAATCCTTTGGTCTTCCAAACTCTAATAAGTGAGATCATAACCAGAAATTTGGTGGAAAACTGCATGTAGGAAGAATGTAAAGATTAGGAAGATGTATGCATCACATCCTGGAACAGGTCTAGCTTTCATTTGTTATCTCCCAGCTTTCCAGCATGTTATTATATAAATACATTTTCACTCCATTAGTGATTCTCTATCCTAACCACACATAGAAGCACCCTTTGAGAATAGAAAATTTTTATTTCCACCCCTAGGTCTTCTAGTTTGATTGATTTAGGATGGAATTGTGAATTGGAAAATTTTTAAAAGCTCCCTAGATGATTTCAATGTGCAGCCAGGTTGAGGACTGTTGCACTAAAGAAAAGTAAAAATCATGATAACTTAGAATAACTGTACAAATGCTTTTTGACAAGTTTGACCAGGGTCTAAATCTGATGATTCTATAGCAATTGACAATTTACTTCAGCTCTTTAATGTAAATATAATACTAAACTCATGATCTTGTGACATGAGTAAGGGAGATGATGATATACTCATTTTACAGAAGAAAATGGAGAAACTATGTTCTGTAAATTTTACTTGGCACTTAAGTCAGTAATTTTTGAAAGATTTTTGTTGAGTTGTGTGTTGGTGAACACTGGTCTGGACATTATTAGTTTCCTAGCATGGAAATGGTATATTTGATTTCACAGCAAGAGCATGATACACCTGCATTTTTAATTCATTGCTTTCCTTTTCATACACAAATTTGACCCTCAATGGATACAACCTTAAGGTAGGTTTTGTCCCTTCTTTTGCAGCCTATATTGGCTGCAAAGGATTTTAGGCACAGTTTGCTTTTATCACTCTTATTTATATTGACTGTTTATCACATTCAGGATGTTTACAGTGCATTCCTAACTTTTGGGACATTATTAAGCTTGGAAAAGAATTGTCAACACAGGAGGTCTGATGGCCTGATACTCTAATATGAAATCACAGGTTTGAAAGATGAGGAAATTGACCCTGAAATCCTCCCCTTGTTGCCTACTGAACCCTGAGCAGTCAAAGTCATTCCGATTGAAGGGCAAGTTGGGCCACTTGTCTTTTGCCTTTCACTATGTTTTGGTGGCAGGCCAGACCTATGTTAGCAGTCTACTGAAAAATGCCATAGGCACAGCTGAGAGCAGGTTTTGTTTGTATTAGCCCACAAGCACAGCCATTTCCAAGCTGTCTTGTTCAAATGCCGTGATGAGTGCTTCCATAGACAGCTCTCAACTTCAGACTAAATGTGCCTCAGAGACAGAATTTGAACTCAGTTGCTGATCCCCAGGCTTGTGATTAGACCCTCAGAACATGCTGTTACTCAGGTGTTTGCTATTGCAGGACTGGGCTGAGCAGCAAATAAAAAGAGCATAGCCTGAGAAATAATGTTTGGTTCACCACCTACAGAAATGGGGATCCGGAGCTTGATTCTTCTGCCAATGGCAGATGAATGAAAGGAGAGTTATCAGTGGTCATTTCAATAAATGCATTGATGAAAGAATGGAGGTGCACAAAGAATTCAATGGAATATTTTCTCAGGCAGGTTTTCTCCAGGATGTCAAATGACACAGATTTTTCAGAAGTCACAGTTGGGAACATTAGATCTTGCAGTGAGAATATTCCATGGAAAGAAACTGAAACAATTTCTCAAGAGAGAATTCTTGTGGGTTGTCCTTTGGAAACAACTATGGTCCATTCACTCTTTCCAGCATGGGTGGGTATGTGCAGAAAGTGCAGAGCCTTTGGGTTTGCTTAATCTCCGCTCTTGAGCCAAATATCTTCTACAAATCTCCTTATACAGTTTTTGGATGAGAAGTTTCCCTTGGGCAAATGTTTTCCACACATAGAGACACTGTTAACTTACATTAATTCCTTTCACTGATATTTACAACCAGGTTAAAATTTAAGTGAAAAGTTAATAAAATTTTAGGGGTAACTTAAGAAAAGTATTTACAATGAATATATAATATGTGTTTACATATGTATGAATACATGTTGAGTTTGTTGATGTATATGCATACATATATAATATATCCTCCACTACTTTAGTTCAAACTCCTTTACGCAATTGAAGACGAAATGCCTTGTTTTGGAGAACTGAGCTAGTTAGTAGTCCCGAGAGAAATAGAAGCCTGACAATCCATGAACCATCATCATTTATGCCTTGCCCATCCCCTCTAAAATATGTGGGCAAATTAGGGAGCTATTGATGTATTGTAAAATGATACCCCAAAACAACTCTGTTGGTAACTAAAAACCCATTAAAATTCACAAAGGAAATAATAAAATAATATTCTTTTATTTCCTTTTCATTCCTCTTCCTTCCATCTTTCCCTGTTTCTTTACAACCCCTACGTGCATGAGCTCATGCTCCCTTTCAGACTCCGGTTCTGTAAAGTTGTCTGACTGGTCCCCAGAAAAGTAACTTTTCTGTTACTTTTAATTCACAAAAATCATATTTGTCTTTTGTAATGTTTTCCAGAATTCTGTGCTCTTCTTAGAATAGTGTGAAAATGCTCTAGGTATTAAACAGCTTTTTTTTTTTTTTTTTTTTTAATAAAATATTTTATTTATTATTTTTAGAGAAAGGGGAAGGGAGAGAGGCAGAGAGGGAGAGAGACATCAATGTATGGTTGCCTGCTTCCAGCCATGGTCCTGGCCGGAGACCTGGCTTGCAACCTGCTTATGTCCCCTGGCTGGAAATTGAACCAGCAACCTTTTGGGTTTGCAGGCTGGTGCCTTATCCACTGTGTCACCAGCCAGGTAAACAGCTTTTTATTTAATTTCCTGGGGAATATGTGTATGCATGTATATATACATGTATGGATGTCTGTGAAATTTTATTGTGAACGTAAGTTTACCCAGAGACCACATTAAAATGCGGACTCTGATTTAGCAGGTCTAGACAGAGCCTAATTTTTGGTATCTCTATGTTTCCTCTGAGGTGAAACTGATACTTCTGGTCCATTGGACACACTCTTAGCAACAAGACAATTTAAATTAAATTAAATTATTTGCATTTTAACAGAAGACATTTTAACCTAAAATGTGACCCAACATGGGAATTTCAGGGTGTGTTTTTGACAATTCTTGTAACATATAGTCAGATGGTTATTGCCTTTGTATCAGGTCCCTTTGTTAAGCCCCTTTGAGCTCATTGTATGGAAAAAGTCTAGCTCTGGCTGGTAGCACAGTGGATTAAGTGCCAGTCATCAAACCCAAAGGCCACTGGTTTGATTCCCCAGCCAGGGCACATGACCAGGTTGCAAGCCAGGTCTCCAGCCAGGTCCATAGCTGGAGGTAGGCGAAAGGCAACCATACGTGGATGTTTCTCTCCATTTCTGCCTCTCTCCCTTCCTCTCTCTTTGGAATTAATAAATAAAAATCTTAAAAAAAAAAAAGTGTCTGGCGGATCAAACAAATTATTATTTAATGATCACAAACTTCAACCATCAGCAGATGACGTCTTCCTCTTGCATTCCTTCCCTCTCTTCCTCCCATCCTCATGAAGATGATTTGAGTTCATAAACAAGATAATTGGTTTTGTTTTGCCTGCCTTAAAAAAAGATATGTTTATTGAATGTTCTTTATTTCTTAGTTGATAGGAGCATTAGGTTCTAACTTTAATTTGAGAGATTGCTTTTTTTTTCTCTTTCTCTCTTTAGTTCTGATGGCAATTTACTTCTGTAAACTCATCTTGCACTCTTTCCCTTTTCCCCTTAATAGCCTTTTCAGAACCAGATTAAAAAATTTCCCTCCTCAATATTATAGAATTTGCTTAGCTATATGGCTTAATTTTGCACCAACATTTATTATACTGTTTTGTATATTAATATGTGCAATAAAGTCTCAATGAATAAACACACACTTCATAAGTATTCATTGTATTTAGTTGTTTTGGTTCTTTGAATAACTCTTCTTTGTGCTGGTTTTCAGAAACATAAGGACAATACTTGTAGACTTTTCCCCCTTTCTAGACTCTGGTGATGTGATTATTCTTTTTTCTTTGTGTATTTGTGTATTTTTCAGTTAGGACAGCACCACTCTTTTTGCAAATATCTCTAACCCTACCAGTCCTACTTGCAAATTTGCAAATATTCTCTTTCATGGGCCTAATTTACAAAGGTCTTAGATTCACACTTTTTCCAGTGTTTCATTGTGTTTTGATGCCACTAGGTAAGGTAAGTAGAGGTTCCCGATTGATAATTCTTTTTAAATTTGAGGTTCTCTTGTTTGGATGAAGTGGTGGAGAGGATGCAGATAATAAAATGACCAGGCCGGGATACAGATCTTTTGTGTGATTGTGATCTAAGTGATAATCAGCACTCATTCTTTTTGGAACATTCACTCAATACTAAGGAGCACTGCAATGTACCAGGCATGTTAATAATAGTCTCTGCCTTCCTAGAGACAAATTCTGCTTTTGTGTGTATGTGTATCTATGCACATGTATGTTTTCTAAAGCTAACAAATAAACCATTTAGAACATAATTTATCTTAGTGATAAGAATAAGAAAACTATACTGTATAAAGCAAGATAAGAGGATAAGTAGCAGCAGGGATAGGATGGGCCTTAAGTTTGGGTTTAGGAAAGGTTTGTAATGAGAAGGTATTTGATCTGAGACCTAAGAAAAAGTGAGGAGTGAGACATGTGGATGTTGGGAAAGGGGGTTCTAGGCAGGGGGAGCTGCAGATGCAAAGCCCCTTGATTGAGAATAAGTCTTGCATGCTGGATGAAAAGCAAAGCTCATGTGGCAGATAGAGTGAGTGTGGAGATGGTGTGGGCAATAGGCTGGCACCGAATGGTGTGTATGCTAGCTGCTCAGTAAATGGGGATTATGCTGCTCTTGTGCTTAAAACTTTTTAGGGGTTTTATTACTCTTAAGAAGATGCAACAGCCTGAGTGAAAGCTTAGCCCTCCAGCCTCATTAGGCATGCCATGTGCTCTGGAATTCTCTCTGTTCCAGCCATTCCTCTACTTCCCCAACTTCTTTAGGTCCTACTCTCCCACTATTCTTCTTACCACTGGGCCTTTCTATATAGCAGTTCCACCATCTAGAGGACTCTCCACCTGCACTCTCAAACCTCTGCTCTTTGTTTTTTTTTTTTTTTTTTAAATTTTATTGTTGTTGTGTTATATCCATCCCCTTTTTGCTCCCCTCTGTTCCCCTCCCCACCTACCCATTCCCTTCAAAGTCAATCCCACCTGTTGTCCATGTCCATGGTTCCTTTATATTAGGTTCTTGTCTAAACTGCTCTCTTTCTTTGCCTCTTCCTCCACCCTCTGCCCAATCCCTTTCCCCCTGACCACTGAAGGCCTATTCACAGTATTCATATATTTGGTTCTGTTTTGTTTGTTGTTAGTTTTGTTCATTATTGTCCCTTAATGGGTGAGATCATATGATATTTGTCCTTCACTGACTGGCTTATTTCACTAAGCATAATACTCTCCAGTTCCATCCATGTTGTTGCAAAGGGTACAAGTTCCTTCTTTCTTTCTGCTATATAGAATTCCATTGTGTAAATGTACCAAAGTTTTTTGATCCAATCATC
>PVIW01007347.1:0-25084 GCA_004026585.1 Noctilio leporinus | reverse complement strand
AAGGTGTACATAGGTTCTTATGAATTGGTGTTTCAGGATTCTTTGGGTATAGTCCAAGTAGTAGAATTGCTGGATCAAAAGGCAGTTCCATTTTTAGTTTTTTAAGAAAACCCCATACTGTTTTCCACAGTGGCTATTCGAGCATGCATTCCCACCAACAGTGCACGAGGGTTCCCTTTGCCCCGAATCCTCGCCAACACTTGTTGTTTGTTGATTTGCTGATGATTGCCATTCTGACAGTGTGAGGTGGTATCTTATTGTGGTTTTCATTTGCATCTCTCTGATGAGTAGTGATGTTGAGCATTCATTCATATGCCTCTGAGCCCTTTGTATATCTTCCTCAGTGAGTTGTCTGTTCAGGTCCTTTGCCCATTTTTTAATTGGGCAGTCTGTCTCCCTGGTGTTGAATCGCATCAGTTCTTTATATATTTTGGAAATCAAACCCTTGTCTGAGGTATCATTGGCAATTATATTTTCCCATACAGTTGGTTCCCTTTGAATTTTGCTGATGTTTTCTTTAGCTTAACAGAAACTTTTCAATTTGATATAGTCCCATTTGTTGATTTGTTCTTTGATATTTTGCCCTTGGTGATGTATCAGTAAACATATTTCTGCATAGGATATCGAAAAGTTTACTGCCTGTATTAGTCTTCAGGACCTTATGGTGGCACTGTTTATGTTTAAATCCTTTATCCATCTTGAGTTTATTTTGCTGTATGGTGTAAGTAGGTTGGTTGGTTTTATCTTTTTGCATGTTGCTGTCCAGTCCTCCCAACACCATTTGATGAAGAGACTGTTTTTACTCCATTTTATGTTCCTTCCCCCTTTGTCAAATATGAAGATTACTGTGGCTATTTGTGGGCATTTTTGGCTCCTTATAAATTTTTGAAGTATTTGTTCTATTTCCGTGAAGTCTGTCATTGGTATTTTAATTGGGATTGCATTGAATTGATAGATTGCTTTGGGTAGTATGAACATTTTAATGATGTTAATTCTTCCCATCCATGAATATGGTATGTGCTTCCATTTATTTGTATCTTCCTTGATTTCTCTCTTCAATGTTCTGTAGTTTTCTGAGTACAGATATTTTACCTCATTGGTTAAGTTTATTCCTAAATCCTTTAGTTATCTTGTTGCTGTGGTAAATGGGATTTGTTTTCTAGCTTCTACTTCTGATGTTTCATTATTGGTAAACAAAAATGCTTTTGATTTCTGAATGTTGACTTTATATCCAGCTATTTTGCTAAATTTGCTTATTAGGTCAAGTAAATTTTTGGTGGAGCCTATTGGGTTCTGTATGTACATTATCATATCATCTGCAAATAATGACAGTTTGACTTCCTCCTTTCCAATTTGGATACCTTTGATTCCTTTTTTTTCTCTGATGGCTATAGGTAGAACTTCCAAGACAATATTGAATAGAAGTGGAGAAAGTGGACAGCCTTGTCTCATTCCTGATCTTAGGGGGAAGGCTTTTAATTTTTGCCCATTGAGTATGATGTTGGCTTCAGGTTTCTCATAGATGGCCTTTATGATGTTGAAGTATGTTCCCTCTATTCCCATTTTGCTGAGGGTTTTTATCATAAATGGTTGCTGTACTTTATCAAATGATTTTTCAGCATCTATTGATATGATCATATGGTTTTTCTCTTTCAATTTGTTGATGTGGTGTATTACATTTATTGATTTACAAATGTACCATCCTTGCATCCCTGGGATGAAACCCACCTGATCATGGTATATGATCTTTGTAATGTATTGCTGAATCCAGTTGGCCAATATTTTGTTGAGAATCTTAGCATTTATGTTCATCAGAGATATTGGCCTGTAGCCTTCTTTCTTAGTTGTGTCTTGCCCTGGTTTTGGGATTAGAATAATATTGGCCTCATAGAAAGAGTTTGAGAGTCTTCTCTCTTCCTGTATTTTTTGGTGTAGGCTGAGAAGGATAGGAGTTAGTTCTTTAAATGTTTGGTAAAATTCACCTGTGTATCTATCCAGTCTGGGGCTTTTGTGCTTTGGGAGATTTTGGATTACTTCTTTAATTTCACCAGTTGTTATTGGCCTATTCAGGCTTTCTGCTTCTTCTGGGTTCAGTTTTGGTAGATTATACATTCCCAGAAATGTGTCCATTTCATCCAGGTTGTCATATTTTTTGTCATAGAGTTGTTTGTAGTAATTTCTTACAATCTTTTGTATTTCTGAGGTATCAGTTGTGATTTATCCTCTGTCAGTTCTGATTCTGTTTATTTGGGTCCTCTCTCTCTTTTTCTTGATGAGAGTGGATAAAGGCTTGTCAATTTTGTTTATTTTTTCAAAGAACCAGCTCCGGGACCTGTTGATTCTTCGAATTGTAGTTTGAACCTCTGAGTTATTTAGTTCTGCTCTGATCTTGATGATTTCCTTCCTTCTGCTTGCTCTGGGCTTTGTTTGTTGTTTGTCCTCTAGTTCTTGCTGCTATATGGTTAGGTTGTTTTTATAAACTTCTTGTGACCTTTTTAGGCCTGTCTAGCTACAAATTTCCCTCTGAGCACTGCCTTTGTTGTATCCCATAGGTTTTGGGCTATTGTGTGTTCCTTGTCATTTGTTTCCAGGAACTTTTTGATTTCATCTTTGATCTCATTGTTAATCCATTCATTACTTAAAAGCATGTTATTCAGTCTCCATGAGTTAGAGAATTTTTGGTTTTTTCCCTTGTGATTGGTTCCTAGTTTCAAGCCATTGTGATCTGAGAAGATGCTTGGTATGATTTCATTTTTCCTGTATTTGTGGATGCTTGTCTTGTGACCTACCATGTGGTCTATCTTAGAGAATGACCCATGTGCATTTTAAAAGAATGTGTATTTTGCTTCTTTGGGGTAAAAGACTCTGTATACATCAGTTAGGTCCATTTCCTCTAGAGTGTTGTTCAATGCCACCACATCTCTGGGGATTTTTTGTTTGGAAGATCTTTTCATTGTTGATAGTGGAGTATTAAAATCCCCTACTATTAGTGTGTTGCCGTCGATATCTTTCTTAACGTTCTTCAAGATTTTCCTTATATATTTCGGAGCTCCTACGTTGGGTGCATATATGTTTACCAGAGTTATTTCTTCTTGATGGATTGTTCTCTTAAGTATTATGAAATGTCTATCTTTGTCCCTTTTTATGGCCTTCATTGTAAAATCTATTTTGCCTGAAATCAGTATTGCTACTCTAGCTTTTTTTGTGTCCATTTGCTTGATATATATATTTCCCATCCCTTCACTCTCAATCTGTGTGGATCTTTTGTTCTGAGGTGGGTCTCTTGAAGACAACATATATGTGGGTCATATTTTCTTATCCTTTTGGCTATCCTATGCCTTTTGATTGGTGCATTTAATACATTTACATATAAGGTTATTATTAATTGATACTTATTCATTGCCATTTTTTCCCTTTGTATCTGTATTCCTCTTTGGCTTTCTCTGTTTCTTCATTTTATTTATTTATTTATTTGTAAAGCAGGCCCTTTAGCATTTCTTGCAGTGCTGGTTTGGTAGGGATGTATTCTTTTAGTTGTTTTTTGTCTGGGAAACTCCTTGTTTCTCCTTCTATCTTGAATGAGAGCCTTGCTGGGTAGAGTATTTTTGGTTGCAGGCCTTTGTTTCCCATTACCTGAAATACTTTTGCCATTCCCTTGTGGCTTGAATTGTTTCTGTTGAATAATCATTTGATAGCCTTTTTGGAGCCCCTTTGTATGTTATTTGTCTTTCCTCTCTTGATGCTTTTAGGATTCTCTCTTTGTCTTTGAAATTTGCCATTTTAATAATTATGTGCCTTGGTGTTGGTCTGTTTGGGTTGGTCCTTGTTGGGACCCTCTGTGCTTCCTGAACTGGTTTCATGTTTTCACTCATCATGTTAGGGAACTTTTCTATCATGACTTTTTTGAACAGGTTTTCCATTCCTTGTTTCTCTTCTCCTTCTGGTATCCCTATGATACGGATGTTTTTACATTTCATGTTGTCCTGCAGCTCACTTAACCCCTCTTCAGTCTTCTTCAGCCTTTTGTTATTCTCTTGTACTATCTTGGAGTATTTGTCTACATTATTCTCCAACTCAATTCTGCTTCCTCTAGCCTACTGTTGATTCCTTCTACTGTATTCTTCAATTCAGAAATTGTATTCTTCATTTCCTCCTGGAACTTATTGATAGTTTCTATGTCCTTTTGGAAGCTGTTGTAGCTCTCAGTAAGTTCCTTATAACTTACCTGGAGTTGTTTGTAGTTTTCTTTGATGTGGCTGAGCTCATTGAACTTCTCTATCATCATTCTTTTGAATTCCTTATATGATATTTTGGATGCCTCTGTTTCAAATGGTGGTCTTTCTGGGGATTCTTCCTTTCCTTTTAGTGATGGACTGATTCTTTTTTCCCCCATTTTGGGTGTCTGTTGCTGCTTGCTGTTTTTTTTTTTTGTTTTTTGTTTTTTTCCCTTGGATTAATCTGCTTTGCTTTCTTGCCTTAGTTGAGCACCCTTCTGTGTTAGGAGATTTGTGGAGTTTAATGTTGTGGTCTCCCAGATTTTCTCCACTTGTTGTTCTTGGTGTGGCCTTTATTTGGGCTTTCTGGTTGTATTCTGGATTCATTGTGTACGTTGCTCCTTTCTTTCCAGTCAAGATACTCCTTTCTCACATAAATGAGGGGAGGGAGAATCAGAAAGCCTCAAGTATGAGTGAACAGTGTAAGCCTATGTATATATTTGCCGCATCTGCCTCCCTGTTCACCTTTAGTGATCCCTGATTGGTCCAGGTGGAGCCAGGACCTGTGGGCTTTCAGGAGAAAAAAAAGAAAAAAGAAAAAAAAGATAATAATAAGAAGAAAGGGTTTAGATAGCTGTTCACCCTTAATAATCTCTGATTGGTTCGGATGGAACCAGGACCTGAGGGCTTTTAGTAGGGAAAAAAAAAAAAATATATATATATATATATATATATATATATTTATATATATATATATACACACACACATATATATGTATATATATTTATATAGAATAAGCAAAAAGGGTTGTGGTGGCTGTTCATCTATATGATCTCTTGAACTCTGATTGGTCCAGGTGGAGCCAGGACCTGTGACCTTTAACAGGAAGAAAAGAAAAAAACATAAAAAAGGAAGGAGAAAAAAAGAAAAAGGAAGAAAGAAAGGAATAAAGAAAGGGTTTAGGTGGCTGGGGAGGGGAGGAATACTTAGATTGAGGACTGGGAATGAGTTGTAGCTAGAGAGTGAGTAGCCTTTAAATCAAGAGTAGGGGGAGGGTCTTGGGTATTTAGGTGGATTAAGATATGGGAGGATTAAAAATATGTGAGAAGTAACTTTTGAAAAGGATATGTTAGGGATTGATAGTTCATGTAGCTCTCGGTATAACTCAGGTGCTTGAGATTAGCAGCAATCCCTTTCCTGAGGCTGCCTCTTTTTCTTGGTCAGGTCTCTGCAGTCTACAGTCTAGCTGGTCTTGGAGTGGCAGGGCCTCTGATTGTCACAATCAGGGCTGAATCTTAGTGTCAGCCCCCAGGTAGGCTGGGCCTTCAATAGCCTAACTGGGTTTTAGGGCTGCTGGTGTTCTGGGGCCTGCAGGGTGCCCCCTCCAATTCCTGGTGGAGGTTCCTTCCTGTGATGGGCACCTGGCACCCCTGCAGGGCAGCCTGCAACCTTGCTGGTTCCTTTGATGATTGGCTCTGCCCCCGCAGCTCCCAGAGTAGGCAGCCCCAGTCCGCCAACAGTGCCCAGGTTCTGCCAACACTGCCCAGCTCCCCCAGGCGAGGGCAATTCCTCCAAGCAGACCAGCTCTCCAAGGAGTCCTTTACGTTGCCTCTGTGATGCGCCCCTCCCAGGGCATCTATAGTGTGGCCTTTGTAGCCTACAATGGGCAGGTCAGTTGCCCCAGCTACCAGTTCCTGGCTGGCAGTTTGGAGTTTCTGCGGGTGCCTGGGGGCCTGTGTGGGTTCGCAGGGCTGGTCCTCCCCCCTTGCAGGGGCTTCAAGCTGCTGTTTCCCTGGTGGCCCAGCAGCATTGTTTTTGGACCTCTCACCGCCCCGGCCATTGCACTTCCCTGCTCCCCTGCTCTTGCTCCCTGTAGGACTCTTCTCTGCCTCTGGCCCAATGAGGAGCTTCCTCTCCCTGTTGCTGGAGAGAGGCTCTCACACAGTCCCTCCCCTGCAGGAGTTCAATTCCTCATTCCCTCTGGCATTTGCCCTCTGCCCACACTTCACTGTTCAGATTTCTAGTCACCGGGGAGCCTGGGGCTGGCTTCACTTAAAGACACCCCTCTGGGTAGAGCCGCCACTGCCCATAGCCGACCTTGGCCCACCGGATGGTTTGGAATTGTCTCACCTGCTCTCCTGTAGGTCTCTGCTGCCTCTGGGCTGTGCTCCCCTGAGTCCAGATGCTGACCACTCCAATTCTTAGGGACCTGAAGACGTGTTGAGCTCCCTATTCTGTCCTCCAGCTGCTCTGGCACTCAAGAACACCATCAGCACTGCTCTCTACTCTGTCACCATCTTTGATTCCTCAAACCTCTGCTCTTTTGTATCAGCTTCATTATGACTTCCCTAGAGAAGACTTCCCAATATAGTTTCTGTTATATGCATTCATAGTATCATGTAACCTTCTTGAAAATGCCAGAATCTCAATTTTGGATATCTTTGTGTGGTTGTTTACTTAATGTCTTTATGCTACCAAATTATAACTTTGTGAAGCCAGAAACAATGACTATTTTTTCACTGATTATCTTTAATGCCTTGTGCAGTATCTGTCATATAGTAGTAGCTGCTCAGCAAATATTTAAATAGTTGAATTTTTTGTTCTTTTCTTTTTTATTTCTTTCTTTCTTTCTTTTTTTTTTTTTACCTTTTATTTCTCCTCTTTTTTTTTTTTGGCCCCCTTTCTTCCTTCCTTTATTTATTTTTCTATCTTTGTTCTTTCTTTATTCCTCATTTTTTCCTTCTGTCACCTGACTTTCTGAAAACTGTTATGGCTGAATTCAAGATTCTCTATGCAAGTGAACATTTCCTAATGACTAAAGGGCAGTAGGAGAAAAGGATTGGTGGCATTTAGTAGCATGCTGCCACTCTGCCTGAAACCAAAGATGGCCATTCAGATGAAAACATGACTATTCCAGCAGCCACTCCTTATCTGCAATTTCTCTTTCCACAGTATTGGTTACCTATAGTCAAATGAGGAAAATATTAAAAGAAAAAAATCCAGGACTGAACAATTCATAAGTTTTAACTTGTACACCATAGTGAAATCTCACACTGTCCCACTTGAACATGGATCCTCCCTTTGTCCAGTGTCCTCACACTGTATGTACTCCTCACCTGCTTGTCACTGAGTCAGCATCTTGGTTATCAGATCAACTGCATTGCTATCACACTACATGTGTTCAGGTAACCCTTATTTTACTGGATAATGTCCCCAAAGCAAATGAGTGGTGATGCTGGCAATTCAGACATGTCACAGAGAAGCTATAAAGTGATTCCTTTAAGTGATAAGGGAAGCCAAATAAGATATTTTGAGAGAGAGAAAGACATTTCACCTAACTTTTATTATAATATATTGTTATAATTATTTTATTAATTATTGTTAATCTCTTACGGTGCCTAGTTTATAAATTAAACTTTATCATAGGTATATATGTATAGGAAAAAACATACTATATATAGGGTTTTGTATTATCTGTTGTTTCAGGCATCCTCTGGGCATCCTTAAATGTATCAACCACAGATAAAGAGGCACTACTGTGTATCTTCCTTAAAATGAACACCTACATCAAACACTGCAGAAGGGTATTTTTCCATTTCTTTTGTTCTGCCTGTGGTTTTACTGAATCCATCTATCATTAACATTTATAATTTAGCACTGTCTTTTGGCACAGTGTGATGCTATCTGTATTGCTGGCAGATTTGTTTCAGTCTTGGTCTTGGGTCTTTCAGCTGTCTGGTTTCCTGAATTTTGCTTATCCAAGCATTTCAATTGTCACACTACCTGTCATTGTCACCACGTTTGTCTTTATCCTCAGTCATTCGTTTCTTACGCTGCTTCTTAATTCCATTACAGGGCTTGTTCTTGCTATTTTTATTTGTCACAGTGTGTATTTTAGTAACAGATGTAGTTGTCAGAACATCTTCTTTACTACCATTATTGGTGTCACTTGTATATTTGTTGTTAGCATTTGTGTTACGTATTATTCTGGGTTATTCTATGTTTATGTATTAGTCCACTCCACGATTTCAATTGTCTCTTTTCCTCTCCCAGTGATAGGTAACTGTGGTTCATTTATTTCTTTTTGCTGCTTCTGAAAGCAAAAGTTACTTTGTCTCTAAGGCAAGCATTTTCAGTCAGAAGGTCAAATCGATGGTGTAACAGAAGTGAATGCAAATGTATGGGTGTTTGTTCTGAACATGTGCATGCATTCAGAGAGGTGATCCACAGTGTGTGCTTTTCATCATGTAAGAATGGCATATTCATTTATTGGAGTTTGATTTTTACTACATATGCTTCACATCCATTTAGTATCATATTTGTAAGATGGAAGGGTTTTTTACAGTTCAAAGTGCATTTCTACTGTAAACAAAATTTTGAAGGAAAAAACACTATATCTTTCCTACTTTGGGGTGATAGCTTAACAAAGCCAAGCCAAAACATAATCATTCCAACATGAATTTCTTGCTTGAAAAAAGCTTACTAAGCAGTATTAACATAATAATAATAATAATAATAATAATAATAATAAAACATGGAGAAATGCAGAAACTAAAAATTATAAATTTTTGAGGATGGTACAAATAACATTAGCTTCTCAGAAGTAACCATATAATATTTACAATTGATTCTCAAATAATTTAAAATAACTTAAAATATGTGGGGAATCCTCAGTGTATTAATAGGTACAAGGAAAACGCTTTGTCAGAAGTTGGTGCCACTCCTTTAGCTTTTCTCAGATTTAGATCTGATCCATAATTTTTTTAAAAAAGAGAATATATAAATGGTCTAACCCTAAAAATAAATGTATAAAATATTTTATGCCCAATTAACTGATTTGGAACTAGTCCATGCTGAAATTCATATTCTTCCTCTATGATTTTCAATTGTTTTTAAGTTGGTACTTGAACTGTTTTGTTAGCTTCATTCTTCCAAACTGAGAAAATTGGAATATTTGTCACTTGGAGAAAAAAAAATTTCATTGTGGCATTCCAGAAGTCAAGGAATTAAAGAAAGAGTGAACACTTGAAGGCTGTGAAACATAGATAATATATTCCCTACTTGTCAGCATCTGCCTCCTAATTGTAACTTTTTACAAGATTTAAGCTAGCAGGAAATCTAGCTTAAATAAGAGGAAGACAGACTTTTGTAGGGGAGAGAAAGATGTTCATGGAAATCTGGGTTTTCTGTGATCAAAAGACATATAGCACTTAGAAATTTGATGGACCTGCATAAGGCTTTGCAAGTGGAAAGGAGAAAAGCCTTTATACATTTGGTGAAGTAAGAAAACACCAAGTAACAATTTATGCAGGAGAATGTTTCATGTGTACATAAATATTCTTGCAAAATCTGCTTACCCATCCTTGATGGCATTTTCCCCACTTTGTACCTTTGTAGTATGTGGCATGCAGCTCTCTCTCATAAGACTTTCCATTGCATCACAATTGCATGTAGTCTACCATCCTGGTTATAAACTCCTAGCATATGGAGCTTACTTATTCACTAACTTATTATTGTCAGTACTTTGTGAGTAATTGGTTTTCAATATATAATTCTTTTTAACAAAATTTATTTATTTATATTTTTTTCCATCACCATTTATCCTCCCTGGGCCCTCTTCTGCCTCCATGGTCACTATTTTATAATCCATGCTAGATTACTAAATATTATGGATACATGCTGTAAATAATTTCCCTGTATGAAGATTTTAATCATCTTAAATAGGTTATAAGTGACAAAAACCTATTTTGAGATATTTGAGGGCAGGCTTCCAATCTTTGTATGTGTGTGTAAAATACTTGCACAGGTGACTGAAAACAAAGCAAACATCTCAAGTGCCAACATATGTTCCACAATGTGCAGAAAAAACACCAGGTCATAACATCTAATTTAATCCTTGTAACAATCCAGTGACGGGAATTTGTAGTAGATTCTTCTTAGGTTGCTGGCTCAAAGTAATCTCTTTTCTGGGAAAAACATAGGACCCTCAATGACCACATTTCTATTCTTAACCCTTAATTTCTAGCACTAGTTAGTTGATCTAGCATTTATATATAATTCAAACAGGACTAGTCAGATTTGTCTTCTAGGAACTAGAAATATAGGACAGAGAGAAACTGGGAGTTGTTGGAGCCAAGTCATTTTAGTGGCAACCAAGAGAAGCTTCCTTTATTTATTTACTCAGCAAATACTTGTATATATGAATTCCTTAAATGTTTCAGGTACCAAGCAGAGGCTGGGGATTAAATGGAGCAAAATCAGACATAAAGTCTGTTCTTAGTGACTTAATAGATTATTAGAGAAAGACTGTAATCAAAAACAAAATTAATTAAAACTACAAACTGATATAAGTGAAGAAATGGAATATAGTTCTATGATAGCAAATGGCAATGTAACCTAAAGCAGGCAATGATTGGGAAGGCTTCTACAAAGAAGCAAAATTCACTTTTCTACTTGACCATTTATTGTTTACAAAGGATGTTTATAAGTAGGTGAAGAGAGTGGATGTCATTGACTATGAGCCATTTCAGGATGAAGAGAGAGCATGTCAGAGGCCCTAGGATACAAGAAGGGAGCGTAGTGCACTGAGCCAATAGCCAGGACACTCAGAGCTGGGCAAGGGTGGGAGGACTTAATTGCCTTATTAAAGGTTTGGGTCTTTATTATAAGAACAATGACATTTAAGTAAAGGATTTTCATCAGATTTATGTTCTGATTTAGTTTAGGGAAGAGATGATATTAGTTTTTTATGGTGAGAACAATAGAGTGGGAAGAGAAATGGATGGATTTAAGAAATATTTAGGAAACAGAGTCAACAGAATTTGGTGGTAAAATCTCTCTAGTGAGTGAGAGAGGTAGAGGTGTCAAGTAGGACTTCTAGATATTTGGCTTGCCAAATTAGAGACAGAAAATATTCATTGAGTTAAAACTTTAAATGACATTTAAAATATTGAGTAGTATTTTAGCATTGAACAACGTGAGATTTTAGTGCACCCATTTGAGGTGGCTATGATAGTGATGGGTTTCTATTTATAGTATTTATAAAGAATTAGTTATATCAATTTTTATGGTTAGTGTTTGATAGTAAAGAGCTTGGCTAACAAAAGATGATGACCAAAATTTCTTAACTTTCTAGATATTCTCCAGAATTCTTAAGTTGTGTTCACTTAAAGTACACCAGAGTGTCACCTAGTGACTATTTACACTAATAGCAGGCACATGTTCCTTAAGGACAAATTTATCATAGCTAACATTTATTGAGAAATTATTGTGTGCCTGGAACCTGTGCTAAGCATTTATATATAGCATCACATTTACTAACATACTATAGCACACTATAACACACTGGGATTTAAATGACAGTATCAGATAGTAATATTTGATATAAAGTCTACATTTAAATGGTACATAAATAATTTAAATTTAAAAAGTGTTAAGATTTTTATCAAAACTAAAATAAAGACTTTAATAGTATGATAAACTGTCCTTTTTTTCCTTTAAAGATATATTCACACTCATCAACAATCCATCCTAGAGAAAATATTTGGAATCAATTCTGCTATAGGATTTGATGTCTTCCCTCTTAAAGAAAAAAAATGAGTCATTTATAGTTCTTGAGTTATACTTTGTCATGTAAGCCAGGTTACGAAAAGTCAAATGTTCTTTTTGCATACTTCATCTATTTATTTACTCAACAATTATGATAATATAATGAGTAATTACTATGATTAGGTGATATTCTAATGAAGATGCAACAGTGGAAAAATATTCAAGAACTTCTATTCTTATAGAGTTATCCATGAGAGTAGACAGAAACTGATTACTTAAACACATGATGTGTCATATAAAGTTGAGTGTTGAGGAAAAAAAATAAACAGAGAAAGATAATAAGTAGTGAGCTAAAGATACAAGGGTGATGCTGTTTTAAATAGATGTCAGATCTCATGGAACAAAAACCTTAAAAGGGGTAAAGATGTAGACCATATGGACATTTTGAGGAAGAGTGTCCAAATAGAAGGGACAGAAAGTGCAAAGGTCCTGAGGTTTAAATGTACCCAGTTTATTTCAGTAAAACCAAGGAGACCAAGCTTGTGTAAGGTAGCTCAGAGAAAGGATTACAAAGTTTTCTTTCCAATTGTGATTTCTGGAAGAAATTGTGGAGAATTGGCACCATTGCTTCCTTAAATACTTGATAGAATTTATGAAGGAAACAACTGTGATCAGTCCTTTGTTTATGGAAGACTATTATTTACTGGTTCAATTTTTTAAAACTGGTATGGGTTCATTCATCTTATGTATTTCTCTTTGTATAAGTTTGAATAGATTGTGTCTTTCAAGGAATTGATTAATTTCATCTGTCATAAAATTGACTTCTTCTTTGACTATGCATTTTTAGAAGTATGCTAGTTAATCTTCAAGTACTTTGAATTTTTCAGCAATCTTTTCTATCTAGTTAATTTCATGGTGTTCTGTGAATATATTTTGTATGCTTTCCAGTATTTTATATTTGTTAAGGTGTGTTTTATGGTCTAGAATGTTGGTGAATGTTCAATGTGAGAAAAATGCATATTCTGCTGTTGTTGGATGGAATGTCCTATGAAGATAATTGACCCTTTTATCATATGTATTGGCACTCTTTATTTCTAATGACTTTTTTGTTTTGAAGTACATTTTGTCTATAATTATAGTTGTAGCTATACCTTTCTCTATCCCATTACTTTTTTTTTTAAGATTTTATTTATTACCTGTAGAGAAAGAGGAAGGGAAAGAGGCAGAGAAGGAGAAAAACATTAATATATGATTGTCTTTCACCTGCCTCCAGCTACAGACCTGGCTGGAGACCTGGCTTGCAACCTGGTTGTGTGCCCTGGATGGGAATTAAACCAGTGACCTTTGGGTTCCTGCAGGCTGGAGCCTTATCCACTATACCACCAGTTGGGGCTCTATCCCATTACTTTTTACTTATGTACATATTTATAATTAAAATAGTTTTCTTGTACATAGCATATAGTTGTACCTTGTGTTTTATTTTTAAGCACTCTGACAGTCTCTGTCTTTTAATTATTTAGATCATTCACATTTAAAATGATTATTGATAATAGATAATATATATTACATGAGTATTTGAAACTGTTCTTTATTGCATTTGTGTTTTATTTTTTAATATGTCTTTTAATACTTTCACTCTTTATTTTGTTTTATTCCATTTTATTTACTCTATTTATTTTTAATTACAGTTGACATTCAATATTACATTAGTTTCAGGTATACAGTATAGTGATTAGATGTTTATATAATTTGTGAGCAATTACCCTGATAGGGATAACACATATCTGATGTTATACACAGTTATTATAATATTATTGACTATATTCCCTATGCTCATAACTATTTACATCCCCATAACTTTCTATAACTGGCTATTTGTACATCTTAATCCTTTCCCTTTATTTATTTATTTATTTTGCTCAAGCCTCAATTCCCTTCTGATCTGTCAACCATCAAAATGTTCACTGTATTTATGAGTCTGTTTCTGTTTTATTTATCTATTTATTTAAAAGGTTCTACATATAAGTGAAATCATACTTTTTTTTCTTTATCTAACTTATTTCACTTAGTATAATGCTTTCTATGTTCATCAATGTTGTCACAAATGGTAAGATTTCATTCTTCTTTATGGCTGAATAATATTCTATTATATATATGTACCATCTCTTCTTTATCAATTTGTCTATCAATGGACACTTAAGTTGCTTCCATGTCTTGGCTATTATAAACAATGCCATAATAAAGATAGGGGTGTACAACATCATCATTTTGAATAAATACACATAAGTGGAATTGCTGGGTCATGTGGTAATTCTACTTTTAATTTCTTTAGGAACTACTATATTATTTTCCATAGTCCTGTACCAATTTACATTCCATCAACATTGCATGAGGGTTCCCTTTCTCCACATCCTCACAAACATTTATTGTTTGTTGATTTGTGGTTGTAATTTGCATTTCCCTGATGATTAGTTACATTGAACATCTTTTCGTATGTCCATGTATATCCTCTTTTGAGAAAAGTCTGCCCATTTTTAATAAGGTTATTTTTTATATTAAATTATATGAGTTCTTTATAAATTTTGGACTTAAACCTATATTAGATATATCATTGGTGAAAAATTTTCCCATTCAGTATGCTGTCTTATTGTTTTATCAGTGGTTTCCTTTGCTGTGCAAAAAACTCTTTAGTTTGATGTAGTCCCATTTGTTTATTTTTTCTTTTGTTTTTCAAAAATATCACTAAAAGTGATGTCAAAGAGTTTACTGTCTATGCTTTCTTCAAGGAGTTTTCTGGTTTCAGTTCTTACATTTAATTGTTTAATCCATTTTGAGTTTATTCTTGTATGTAATCCAGTTTATTCTTTTACATGTTTCTGTCCAGTTTCCCTACACCATTTATCTAAGACTGTCTTTATCTCATTGCATATTCTTGCCTCCTTTGTCAAAAATTAATTGCCCGAGAAGTGTGGGTTTATTTCTAGGTTCTCTATTTGCACACTAATTATACTTCTAAAAGGATATTCCAGTGATTGCCCTGAATTTGCAATACATTTTTAACTAACCTGAAGCCCATCTTCAAATAATGCTAAATCACTTCATTTTTAGTCCAAGGAAGTTAGAAGACAGTATTTTCAATTCCTCTCTCCTATGTATTATGATATTGCTATCATTCATACATTTTCAGTTTGTTCAATTTGTACTTATTAAAAAGATGAAAGTCAGAACTTCTAAGTTCTTTATATAGCTGTTTATGATTTTGGAAGGTGGGTCATGAGGTTAGAACCATTTTCTTATTTAATACCCTTTTCCTAGGGCAAGTAGTGTAGTGGGAAACATATGTCCTGGTAACTTACAAGGAGAATGCCAAGTTTTTAAATCTGTCTATCTATGTATTTGTCTATCTGTTTATTTATCTACCTATCTATCCTCTATCTACCTATATACCCACTTAATTATCTACTTATTTTAAAGGACTTTTGGATCACTAAAAATGAAGAAGTCAAGCCATGAACAAAATAATACTGTTTAAAGGAAACTATAATAAGATGTATATTTATTAAATATGATAAATTATCCTACTTTTCAAGTAATTTCAGCTTTCCAGAAATATTGGTCTATTTCTAAGTACTCTAAGTATATTGAAAGCATAGAATAAAAAAAACCTACTGCATATAAGTAACTAGGAAGTTATGGGTAAAAATAACCAAACTAGAGCTGCATTTAGAGCTGTTGAGGGCTAATGTTTATATTTTATGTGTTAAAAATATATTAGACAATTGTATCATTATATTCGAAACATCTCAGTGTCTTTTCATTGCATTTTTAATTTCTTATTGTTAAAAACAATGGTATTTACACAACAATTGAAAGTTTTGCTTGATCTTTGCTTACTATGCATAAATAGCTGATAAATACTTTGAAGCTTGACTGATGTCCTACTGATATGCACATGGAATGGGCATATTTGCTGATTGGCCTCTAGGTTTTAGAAATCTTAAGTAAGAGACACCTTTTCAAATTGCAGGATATTTTGATCTTTCAGACTGAAACTTTCAGTTTATCCCAAATGAAAAGTATCACTGTGAATACCTCCATTTCAGGTTAAGAGATTAGTGTGTTAGTTGTGACTCAGCTCTCCCAGGACATTCTGTTTTGGTGGGGAGAAAAATAGTTTGTTAGCTTTCTATGTACTTAGAATGTACTATGCTATATGCAAACCACGACTTGTCCTAGCAGAGTTTTGGATATTTTTCATTTGCCCCAATTTAATGCACCAGGTTGAATATAAATAGAGAAAACTTACTCATGATAAGTTAAAAATAAAGGAACTTGGACATTAATATCCTACACATTGTATTACTAAAGAATGCATAATCCAGAAAAGAAGGATGATGGACTATTGGTTTAGATATTTTTGTCCATGGATTTAGGCCATAACTAAGTGGGTAGGTAGCAGTTGAAAAATAGTTCATTATATTTTTCCTTTAATAATGTGCTTATAGAAAGTCAGACAACTCATATCCTAGTCTCCAAACTCAGGACTCAATTCACAGCTAATAAAACTTTGGGGGTTGACAACCAGGACTCTTGTCTTCAGCAGCTGTTCCTGTTACTTTCTTAGGGTAGTTGGCTGCCCTGAAGAAGAGGGCAGCTCTAAATGGTATGGAAGTCAAGGGCTCGATAAGATATTCTCCTAGTCTTTGAACATTTAGGAAGACTGGGTTCAGAGGGTAAATGTGTTGAGAATATTGTCAGGCAGAAAGGGGTGTAGTTAATTCCTATGTGGGAAACACACAGAATCTTGGCAAGATGACACCCAGTAAGGGAATCAGAGGGCTGTGAACTGCCACATATTAATAATTCTATATTAATCTTGAGTAACATTTTTTTAAACTTTAAACTTTCAAAGACATTTCTTTAAAAATTATATTTTAATTTTTTTAGTTGTTTTGTGGAGAATTAAGGGAGAGTCTTGTCCTATACCTAGTGAAAGAATGGAAGGAACCAATTTTGAACTAATTAGGCCAGTGATTCTTGGCTGGGAGTAATTTTGTCACACAAGGGACATTTGGTGCTGACTGGTGATATTTCAGGTGTCGCAATTTACGCCAGGAGAAAGGAGGACTGCTGGTATCTGGTGTGTAGAAATTAGGAATGTTGCTAAACAGTGCAACATCTGTGGACTACTACATATTGGTAGTTCATAGAAGGACTACTAATGCACAGGGTAGTCCTTCACAAGTAAGGATTACCTGACCCAAAATGTCAATAGTGCAGAGGCTAAGAAACCCTGAATTTTAGATGTTTTGATGGGAATGTAGGTAGGCATGGGAAAGCCTGAAGTAAATTTTTTTGTTATTGTTTAAAGGGCTATATTTTACTCTGCAATGTTCCAGTCACAAAGTAAAGTATCTGAACATATATGTGGTTCATGTACACACACACACACACACACACACACACACCAGAAATAAGCTCTTCTGTAATTATCTTGTCTATCATGAGCATGGACATGACCTGCATAAATTATGCCATATCTAATAGTCTTTCATCACTACGTGAAAAGAAACCAGCATCACTCAAGTTAAGCTTGTGGTCACAAAGAACGGGACTATTTTTCCTGATGATCCTGTCTGAAGTTAATGCTGTACTTTGCTTTGAAGCTTTTTTTTTTTTTTTTTTTTGTATTGACCAACTTTTGGCTTGTATGTGCATTTACCTAGGTAATTGGTGTTGTTATTATACATGCTGATTTTTAGTGATTAACTACAGAATACAATAATGCCATCTCTTGACCTTTTATAAATTGGTAATAGATATTTTTGGAACAGTTTCCAAATTCAAGGTAAAACATTCCCTGGGATAGGGCCTCTAATAAACCCATTCAGCAGCAGAAGTAAAGTTTTACTTCTCATGGGTGGTGACCGAAATGATAGTTGTCAGTCTTGGGATACTAATTCTTTGATGTATTTGTTCTATCAATAAATTAGTTCACTTTATGGTCTAATTTAGGATATTAGAATAGAAATTCAGTACTGTATGCTGCTTTAATTTCTATGCTTATAGTTATGTTAATATTATAAAAGCTATTTTATAATAATTTAGAAATCAAAAGAAATTCTAGGACTAATAAAAATTATCTTTTTATCTCTCTGGCCTTTTTCCTTTTTTCCAAAAGAATAGATCCAAATGCTGTGACTGTGAAGGTAGTTTGGGAGGCCATATTGTGGCTCTCCTGGTGGTAAAGAAGCTGTTGTCATATGACAGGTCTCCTGTGGATAACAGTTACCTCCTGTCAGTGAGAAATGTGAAGATTAAAAACAGTTTCACCAAACACTGACACCATCCTGTATTTTTTATTTAAGAGCTGCTGAAAGATTTCCTGCTGGCTGATCAAATATGTGAACAGCTGGCTCCTGACCATAATCTGTCACTTGCAGCACATTTCAGACTGCCCATTTAAGAGCAACATAACATCTCTGGGACCTTCAAGTGAGTTAAAGGGGCAGGAGAAGTTAGGAAACACAATGCTAGTCAAACCCATGGTGAGCCCAAAGGCCATTAAAAGATTTGTGAGTATCAAGTATGATAGGTGAAAGCAGAGAGTACCAGATACTCAAACTTTTTTTTCTAGCCTGGATTATAAATCCTAGGATTGGTGTTGAATTGTAAACATCTAAAGTTTTTTTGATCGATTAAAAGAGAATTATATGATAGCTTGTTATCACCTGAATACCACAAACAGTGGTCTGGAATTTTTGAAAAGAATATCCTAGATGTGTTTCTTATTTATCTAACTGTCTAAGAATCTATCATCTCCTTAAGAGCTTTATAAATTAAAGTGGGAATGGTTGTTTCATGCTTTTCTTATGACCTGAAATTAATCCTACTCTCCTCTATCAATCAGTGATTGGAATGCCAGTTAGGCTGATATCCTTATAATAGAAAGTTTCATTTGAATTGATTGATCATCAGCTGGATAACTTAGATAAAATGCAGTATGCTTTTATTCATCTTTCTGTTTAATAATAACCTGTCTGGAATTTCTGCCCCTTTGATATATGTCATATTCTAATGAAAAGCAATCAGCTGCAGAATTTGCTCAATTCTGTACTCTTGATTGCTTGATAACTTCTAAGCTCCCTTGCTTATTATTGTGCTGTTAAAATGCCCTCTTTGGTATAAAGCCCAGACAAAAGCCATTTTTAAATGAAAATTTCCAAAATTCTGGGATTCTGTTTTTCAGCCAAAATAGGAGCAACCATCTTTGGCTGCTTCCTCAAAGTCAACCTAGAAAATTGCTATCTACCTTCACCCAAAAAGGAACTAAGAAGTTAGAAAAGAACTAATTTATGGAAGCCTTATTTTGTCAAGATAGAATGCTTGGATCCTGTCCTATGTAACAGTGAACCAGGTGAACTTTTTTAGAAGGGACTAATATTATGTGTTTCTAGTTGGAGAAAAAATGATAACAATAAGGCCAGAAAGCAGCATTTTCAGGTAGTCTATAAGGCTTCCTCAGTAATTGAAAGTATATTATCTGAAATCTCATCCCTAAATTTTTCAGTAAAATATGTTAGCACTTTCACCCTTTCTTCAACCAATGGTATTAGAATACAGAATAGGAAAAATACCTGAGAACATATTTTTTTGAAGACATATTAAAAAATAGTACATCTTCTGTCTTATATTTTATTCCACATTTATTTAAAGCCAATCTTACTGATGGAGAAAATACCTGCTTTTCATAGGGACATGAAGGGATATAGAAAGGACAAATGAGAAATAAAAGTTTAACATGATAAACTCAGACTCTTAAAGATCTGTATTACTGTATAGGTATAGTACTTTTTCAACAAGGTGATAAGATTCTTGTATTTTAAAATCCTTCCATAGTGTATAAGAATCATTCATAATACACAGAAGCTATTCTGTGATTACTTGGTGATTGACAAATTCTTCAGTTTCACATTTTTTTTTGAGCACTAGTTTTGAAGTGTAGGTACTATGAGGGTTGAAAAAAGAAAAAAGATATGGTCACTGTTCCATAAATATTAGAGTTAAAACAAATTAGAAATGAGAGACATAGGCATTTGAAGGTTACATAGCATAGTAGTAACATCTGTCTCTAAAGAAAACATGAAGGCTATCCGCAACAGTCAAACATTTTAATAGGGATTTTTATGAACCTAGGGAAATTGTATTTGTGTGTTATGCAAAGTATTATTAAATTTTATTAAAATACATCAAAGCATTCACTTAATATTTGAGGAAAACATTTGCAATAATTTATGCACAAAATTAGAATCAACATAAGAAATGGATTTCTTTAAAAATAAATAAAACTTTACTACCCAAAAGCAGTGCATACATTCAACACACAATTTTAATATATAATATATTATGAATATAATTCTTATTATATTTCCAATCTCATGGGTCTAGAACAAATCTTTCAAAAATTTATATGGAACCACATATGACCCTGAATAGCTTCAGCAATCTTGAGAAAGAAGAACAAAGTTGAAGGTATCATACTATTTGCTATTAAACAATACTATAATGTTATTGTAATTACAATATAACAATAGTGGCATAAGAACATACAAACCAATAGAGCATAATACACTAGAAAGCCCAGAAATAAACTCATGCCTTATCATCAATTAATAGCTGACAAAGGAGGCAAGAACATACAATGTCAGTCTATTCAATGAATGATGTTGGGAAAATTGGGCAGATACATGCAAAAAAAAAAAAAAAGAAAAGAAAAGAAAAAAGTGAAAATGGTCCTCCAACTTACACCATAATAGGATAAACTCAAAATGTATTAAAGACTATAAGTTATAAAACCACAAAAATCCTAGAAGAAAACATAGGCAGTAAATTCTCAGATAGTGCTCATAACAATATTTTTTTCTGATATATTTCCTCAAGGGAAACAAAAGAAAAAATAAACAAATGGGACTACATCATGCTGAAAAGGTTTTGCACAGCAAAAAAAATTATCAACAGAATAAAAAGACAACCCACAGAATGAGAGAATATATTCATTGATACATCTGATAAGGGATTAATATCCAACATTTATAAAGAACTTATAAAACTCAGCACCTAAAAAAGCAAACCATAATGAAAAAATGGGCAAAGAACCTGAATAAGTGCTTCCAAAGTGGGTGCATAGATAGCTAATAGACATATGAAAAGATGCTTAATCTCACTAATCATCAGAGAAGTGCAAATTAAAACCACATCAAGATGTCACCTCATACCTGTCAAAATGACTATCTTCAATAGAGCAACAAACAAGTGCTAGTAAGAATGTAATCTTACCTTTTGCAATAGCATAGATGGACCTGGAGAGTGTTATGCTAGTGAAATAAGGCTGTCAGAGAAAGACAAACATCACATGATCTTATTATGTGGAAACTAATGAAAAAAAAATAACAAACAAAATAGAAACAGATGTATAGATACACAGAACACACACTGACAACTGTCAAAGAGGAAGAGGTTGGGTGAAAAAAAGGGTAAAGGGATTAAGGAAAAAAATTACATATATAGCATAGATGCAGAGAGCACTATGGTGATAGCCAGAAGGAAAGGGGCATTGGGAGGTAGAAGAGAAAAAAGGGGTGATAAATGGGGATGGAAAGAAACTTTACTTTGGGCAATGGGGAACACTATGCAGTATGCAGGTGATATATTACAGTTTTATACTTAAAACCTATATGGTTTCGTTAACCACTGTCACCTCTATAAACTCAATAAAAATAAAATAAATAAGTAAATAAATTGATTTCCATCTGGTAGGATGTCGTCACGTCTTCCTCCTACACAAAGTCAACCCAATACACTAAAATATTCCCAAAGAATGGTTGAGAAGAAGCTTCTAGGGAACTGGATCTGATTTTCTTGTTGCAGAAGGCTCCCATTTACCGTTCATCAAAAGCATGAGCTCTTGGGCAATTGTTCTCTTTGCTGTTGATGCAGAGCTAGGGTTCACTCTATTCAGTAACCTTTGGGGGAATTTCAGATAATTTTCAAAGTATACTGCAATTTTTCTCCCTTTTCTAACTACATTGGGCTGTATAATAATAACTTTTAAATGAATTGTTATTATACACAGACATGTCCCACGAGGAGCAGTATTCTGTAAGGTTTTCTCAACAGGGACATCTAGCCTGACTGCTGTGTAATTTGTCTTCTACTATGGCTCATGTACACTGCCCAGCAGTGATGGTGGCAGACAGAAGAGTGATGGCTACCCCTGTGTAGGCAAACTCAGAGGCCTGAATGCCTGGTGCTTTGCTTTACTCAATTTCTGAATATCCAGCTCTTTAGGCATTTCTTCCTCATGTACCACTTACGACAAAAGAAACAGTTGGGATTAAAATTGTATGCTGATTGTATGCCATATTCTTTTCCTCGTATTTTATTATCTACCTTTTGGTAGAGGCAGGAAATAAGAAAGGGAACATACTGTGGAGTCAAACAACATGGTGTAAAAGGAAAGACAGACTCACCACGAAAACTCCCAACTACCCTCTTTAAGTAATTATAGAAGTGCTTCGAGTTTTTTGTTTGTTTGTTTGTTTTAAGATTTTATTTCATCATTTTTAGAAAGAGGGGAAGGGAGAGAGGCAGAGAGGGAGAGAGAGACATCAATGTATGGCTGCATTTCACCTGCCTCCAGCCTCAGACCTGACTGGAGACCTGGTTTGCAACCTGGTTATGTGCCCTGGCTGGGGAATCGAACCTGCAACCTTTGGGTTCACAGGCCAGCACCTTAGCTACTGTGCTACCAGCCAGGGCTGCTTTGAGTTTTTGAAAATAAAATACTATATTAATCCAAATTTATTGTTAACTACTGTGTTGGTAACACAGTAGTATAATCTGAAGTGTATAATTAGCTTGTTGAGAGGGTGGAAATTTCATGGGAGGAGATGGTGGGGTGGAAAGGGGTAGATTGGGGAAAAAATGTTATCTCCTAGGAAGTATCAGAAATTGTCGTTGAGATGTCCTACTTTATCTGACTTTCCTCAGTTGTGAAAGTAAGAACAGATTGAAAAATTTATGATGAGATCACCCAATCGATTGAAAATTGGTTAGCTTGGCTTTCTGGAG
Source organism: Noctilio leporinus (assembly GCA_004026585.1). Taxonomy (NCBI): domain Eukaryota; kingdom Metazoa; phylum Chordata; class Mammalia; order Chiroptera; family Noctilionidae; genus Noctilio; species Noctilio leporinus. The sequence continues at coordinate 2,191 of PVIW01007347.1, read as the reverse complement.
TCCTTCATTCTCATAGCAAAAAAAAAAAAAAAAAAAAAAAATGTGCACAAGGATATTTCTATATACAATAATAAATCCAAAGTTGAAGGACTTGCATTCTAGAACTACTACTTGTGGTTTGCTCTTTCCTAGTTCATGGCTTCAGTCCTTATAGGGAGATAATCTTGATTACATGAGATATTAAATTTGAAAGTGATGGAACTGGACAGTATTACACTTAGTGGAATAAGCCAGGCAGTGAAAGACAAACACCATATGTTCTCACCTAATACAGGAGACTAATGAACAAAACACTAAAACAAGCAAAACAGAACCAGGGGCATGGAAACAAGGAAAAGACTTCCAGTGTGCAGAGGGGAGGGGAAAGGGGAAGAAAGAGGCAAAGAAGGGAACAGTTTAGTCAAGGAACTAGCATGGATGACCCATGGACATGGACAACATGTGGGATTAACTGTGGGAAGGGAGATAGGGAAAGTAGGGCAGAGGGGACCAGTGGGGGAAAATGGGATAAATAAAACAACAATAAGCTAATTAAAAAAAAAGAAACTGTGATACAATTATTGTTATTAACTAAGGAGAGTATGATGTCTGGTGTTAAATTAAAGCCACTTGACTTCCACTCCCCTTTGAGAGAATATATATATATTCTGTGACTTTCTGCTGAGATAGGGTGAAGGCACTAATTTATTTACCCTGGCATTTTTCTTGTACACAAATGTCACCCCCTCCATCTAAAAAAGTATGCTTACTGGCATTCCTTGTAGATTGCTTTTTTCTCCAGCAGCTGAAGTGAGATCAAAGAACATGTATATGTAAGGCTAGACTATTTTTGATATTATAAGTGATATGTGATTATTGTACTTTTCTGTGTGGAGTGTAAAGCAGAGTTGTTGAACAGTTTGTGCCAGATTCTGAGAAGCTGTTCCCTGAAGATTTTAATTGAGACAGGTTAAAATGCTAATCTGCTCATGCAGTTCCCTGCTTAGAACCTTTCATTGAAAGTCATCAGTGCCAGGTGGAGGCTGACTGTGGGAGCAGGGAGTTGAGGGGGAGGGGTAGAAGAGCAATAAGGGGACAATTGGGACAGTTGTAATTGAACAACTATAAAAAAATAAAAATTTAAAAATTACAAAAATTTTAAAAAGAAAGTCATCAGCACATAGCATGTAGCACACAATTCAAGCTCTTATCAATTCGACACATTCCCTGATTTTTACATTTTAGGCTTCATCAGTACTTTTTGTAGTTATCCACTAAAATCTTGCCATTTCACTTATTACTTTGCACATGGTGTTTTCTTTGCCAAATGTACTGTTGCTTCATTGCTTTTGTGGGAACATCTACTTACTTATTCACTGTAAACAGGTGAAGAGTCATATACTCTATGAAGTGTTCTTTGCTTCTCATATACAGAGGGGTACCCTGCCTTGCACTTGCTTCTGTTCTGGAACTATCATTAGGGTCTGGTGAAAGAAGAATTCCCTAAGGCTGAAGATAAAACTAAGAAAAAGTCTTTTGCTACAATCACAGAGAGAAAGAACAGAGACTCAATTTTAAGAGCAAGACAGAAAATAGGCAACTCCCACCTCCCCGCTTTGTCTACTCAGAGGGGAAGAGGGATCTTTTCCCACCACTCTGGGCAAGTACATGCTGATGTTGGAGAGAATGTTCAGGCAGGAAGGGACAGATCTTCTATTAGCACACTCCTATACCTCATCATCAAGATGGCATTATCCAGCACCAGCCAGCACTGAAATGCATCATGCTGTGTTAAGTTGTTCCTGAGAGAGGCCACAGGACTCTTTCCACTCTGAAACTTGCTGATGATAATCGATGCTCTTATTGGGAACAGAGAAAGATTATAGAGGTGTGCAAACCTACATGTTACTAATCCAGAGGCCCTGTTATATCATCAAAAATATCATCCTCTTATGAATAAAACACAGAAGTTGCAGCTCAATTCAAATGATCCTATTTCAATTAAATATTTATTTTATTTTATTTATTTATTTTTTAAATTTTATTGTTGTTGTATTACATCCATCCTTTTTTTGCTCCCCGCTGTCCCCCTCCCCACCCACCCATTCCCCCCAAAGTCAATCCCACCTGTTGTCCATGTCCAAGGTTCCTTTATACTAGGTTCTTGTCTAAGCTGCTCCCCTTTCTTGCCTCTGCCTCCCCCCTACCCCCA
>PVIW01007346.1:0-74055 GCA_004026585.1 Noctilio leporinus | reverse complement strand
TTGGGCTGTCTGTCTCCCTGGTGTTGAGTTGCATTAGTTCTTTATATATTTTGGAGATCAGACCCTTGTCTGAGGTATCATTGGCAATTATGTTTTCCCATACAGTTGGTTCCCTTTGAATTTTGCTGATATTTTCTTTAGCTGAACAGAAACTTTTCAATTTGATATAGTCCCATTTGTTGATTTGTTCTTTGATTTCTTTTGCCTTTGGTGAATTATCAGTAAACATATTTTTGCGTAGGATATCCAAAAGTTTACTACCTATATTTTTCTCTAGGACCTTTATGGTGGCACTGCTTATGTTTAAATCCTTTATCCAACTTGAGTTTATTTTGGTGTATGGTGTAAGTTGGTGGTCTAGTTTTATCTTTTTGCATGTTGCTGTCCAGTTCTCCCAACACCATTTGTTGAAGAGACTGTTTTTACTCCATTTGATGTTCCTTCCCCTTTTGTCAAATATTAGTTGACCATAGAGTCCTGTGTTAATTTCTGGGCTCTCTATTCTGTTCCATTGATCTATATGTCTATTCTTATGCCAGTACCAGATAGTTTTGATGACAGTAGCCTTGTAGTATTGTTTGAAGTCCGGGATTGTGATTCTTCCTACCTAGTTCTTCTTTTTCAAGATTATGGTGGCTATTCGCGTACACTGTTATTTCTTAAACATACAAAACACTTTTCTTTGTGATTTCCTTATTGGTAAAAAGTCATGATCTGTCTTTTTAATGACTGCTATGAGTATAATCAATGTGGTCATTGATGAATGTTATTTACTAAATAATAATGACTCATGCCCTGCCTGGTGGCACAGTGGCTAAGGCACCGGCCTGCAAACCCAAAGGTTGCTGGTTCAATTCCCAGCCTAGGGCACGTACCTAGGTTGCAAGCCAGGTCTCCAGCCAAGTTCATGGCTAGAGGCAGGTGAAAGGCAACCATACATTGATGTCTCTTTCCCCCTCTGCCTCTCTCTTTTCCCCTCTCTCTCTAAAAATAATAAATAAAATCTTTAAAAAAATAATAATGACTCAAGCTTTTATTAATATAATTGCTGTTGATGGCATGCCATTTTCACAGAAAAAGAGAAGGCTTGATAAATCTATAATCAGTTCAGTTTGGGGTAGAGCAAGTTTAAATTACAGCAGAACTTCCAGATGACATCACACCCAGTCTTCTTTTCTCCCAATTATATTTTTCATTTTTTACCATCACAGGCTATGCTTTTTCTTTCGTCCCTTTCTTGTCCAGTGATGACATAGTAGCCTACGAATAAATGCTTTTTGGTTGCATTAGGAACTATGTGGCAAAAGTTGGTAAAAATTTCTAGGAAACATGGCAGTTGAGAATTGTTGATCAACAAGTGATTATGGGACAGTAATAGACACAAAGCATGGGTCGGGGAGTGCAGTTGAGTGTTTTCAAGAGTGAACACGATGTGGGAGATTAAAAATGCATACCAGAATAATGCAGCTTTCTAAAAACATCCTAAAACATCCATTTTGTAGGTCACCAGTAAGTGGGGATTCCAAAATTCATTGTGTGGTTTAAATGGGATAAAAGTTTTGGCTAGAACACTTCACCTCTGGGGATTCTGAGAAGCCTATTTATGCAAAGTGGCTCATTTATTCCTTTATTCAACAAATATTTATCGAACACCCATCATGTGCTAAGAATTACCTAGGGTATGGGACTGCAGTGGTGTATAAAACAAAAACTCCTGCCCTCAGCTCATGTTCTAATGGAGAGCGATAGATAACAAAATATAATAAATATCCCATATTCTAGATGATAGTGAATGCTCTGAAGAAAAAGGAAACAAAAACAACAACAACGAAAGAAAGAGAGCAGTCTAGGGCAGCGGTGGTGATTTCAGGTGTAAGTGGGCTACCGTCAAAGACAAGGGTGGACGGACAGGCAGCACTGATGCACAATAGTTTTCCAGGGACCAAAGCAAGATGTACAGGAAGCATGAGGCCTCTCTCCTCCTGCAATCTGACTTTGCATCCCAATTAACACTGACAGCCTCAGGCTTTAAAATAGGAAATAAAGTGGAAGGAAAGCAAACGCTTGATAGTTGACCTGACATTCACTGTTGCAAGATTGGGAACGTACAATAAATGTCACTGATGGAGCAATATTCATGAAGTAAAAATGTCAGTTTTCAATTTGGCATGAGGATGGGTTGACATGTATTAGTTGTGCGCAGAATATTATCATAATTAATGCATTAATAATGCAGCTGTCCTTTTCCTCCCGGTTCCCAAATTAAAAAGGAGGAAATGGAGAGAGTCAGGTGAAAGAGAAGCTCTCGCCCCGCTCAGACCTTTCTGGCCAGCATTTGTCTCTGGCCTTGGCTCCTGATTGGTCTAGTCCTGAGTTCCTCATTCCAATTATTCCCATGAACAACACTGGGGTCTTTGTCTTTTGAGGGCTGTCTTCTTCATTGTCAATAGTCCTTTAAAAATATTTCTAAAGAGGTACATGTTTACTGTGGATGTGGCACCTAAATGAAGTCAAGCGATGTGAAGCACCTCCAGTAAGCACATCACTCCGAGAAAACAAGTAATATTTTGGTATTTACGCTTTAGCCATTTTTACTTTAATTCTATGTCTATACTTACAAATATGGAGTCATTCTATGTATCATTTGATGAGCAATTTAGTGTTATTTTTTAACCTTTGCAAATGCTTTTCTACAATGTGCAATAGTGGATGGTACGTCATTATTCAGATGGAGCGTGCTCTGACTACCTAACCCCTTCTTACTGTCCTGTAAGTTTATTCTTGAAATTGTAAACAACGTTGTGATAAGCATACCTATAGTTGAATTTTTGTGATGTCTAAGGTGATTCATTTTGGACCAATTTTTAGCTGTGAAGCTGATGCTGTTCACGTTGCTGCTTATAGTCTATTTACTAACCTTAAATCAAGCCATATAACTGAGCTTGGTGTTAAGGGTCAGGGCGCCTGCCCTACTAGCAGTTGGAAGGTACATGGCAAGGTCATGGACTCAGGAAGGGTGAAAAAGTAAGGCCAAATTTGCTAACTCCCCTCCTGGGTCAAAAGGCATCCATTGTCATTTTTAGGGCCTGTGACGGCTGTGTCCGTATTGCCTTGAGGAAAGCCTGGATCAGCCCCACAAGTGGTGCAAGAGACGTTGCAGTTTTCCAGTTCTCTTGTGTCTTGCTGAGTCTCAGAGTGATGTATGACTCTCAGTCTCGGCTGTTTTTGATTGGTATCTCTACCTGACCCTCCAAGCTGCAGGTTTGCTCTTTGTGACAGTTCTTTCCCTGCCGAGTGACCCCACAGCTGCCCTTGTCTCTGGCCTATTTATCTTCACCTGGCTCCTTCTGCCCACTTTACCTTGTCCCTGTGTGGACGAGCTCTCAGCTACCTGGACTATTCAGTGGTTCAAAAAGCCCTCTCCCCACCCTTGTGAGCCTGCAGGTGTTTACTACTGGTCTTCTAACTCCACCACCTGCACCAACAGGGCAATTGTTAATCCTCATTATTTCTAAAGTCTCCAAATTTGTTTTAGAGCCAGACAAGAGTGAAGAATTTAGTCTCATTCTTTATACAATATTATTCCGAGGATCTAGCTATTACTATGGGTATGTGCGGGATGAAGATGTGGATGTAGATAAAAATTTGCCTGGAAAAATGGATGGAAGGAATTAACCTCTGTTTATATTTTATATCTCTGTGTAGAGGAATTATGGGTAAAGTTTTTAAAAACTTTAACATTATGTACGGAAATTAAGAATCAGAGGAAGTAAATGCCTTACTTCCTACCCCACAGATAAATAATAGCAAAACTGTGACTGCAGCTCAGTTCTGCTGATGCTGGTTGTATGCCCCGTGAGATAATACCACATACACTCTCTGGGGCCCGGCTGCCTTTTGTTTGAATGTTTGTTTTCATGCAGCATCAGAGGTTTGGTTTGATTCAGTTTTGAAAGAGTGCTTTGCTTTTGGTAGGTTCACACCAAAATTAAGACTATTTTAAAAAATGATTCAGCCAACTCAGCCAACTATGAGAATGTAGTGTGCCTATACCTATCAAGTCTGGGAGCATACATTACCATGGCTTCAAAATTTGACAAATGGTTCAGGTAAATAGTGGAGTTTATCTGTTCAATCACATTCAGTCTCCCAAGTGGATGTATCCTGAGCTCTGGGCACATCATTTATCTTAGGCATCACAAGGATTCTGTGTAATTACATTAATTTTTTGATATGTACAAAGGGAAGCTCTGTAGCTTTAGAACAGAATCAGGTAAATGTGTTTGGAACAGCTGAATTGGTTAAGTTGATGACGTTACTTTTGCTGCGAGACCGTTGACAGTAGGTCACTGGGATGGAGTGCTCCTCCCTGGAGCTGCTCTGCCCTGGGGTGATTCTGAAAAAGTGGGGTTGATTAGGAGATCTCTGTCCATGGGAGTGATGGGTCGGTCCGCTCGGAGATGAGTCTTTGATTTATTTCCTGCTTGCCCTGCGTCTTGTCTCCCTTTCCTCCAAGTCCAGGTTCTAGGCGATCCAAAAAGAAACAGAAGATGTTATTAGAGAAGAGGGACTGGCTCAAATATTACTGGGGTGATGCGGAAGAGAAAAACATTCTTTGAAGAGCCCTTGGCTTGGAGAATGCCAAAGTAATGTTGGTAGCTGGAGTGGAAAAGTGTTCTTAGCCAAAGTCAGATGTTAAATCGAGGCATTTGGAAGCTGAGAATCATGTTGCTGTTGCTAAATTAGTACCTTTTAGCCACTTAGAGCTTTCTGTGAGCTTTTTTAGAGCACCGAGGACACAGTCACTTAGGAATGGGCACTAGCCAGGGAGGACAGAGACTGGGACCTACTTCCCAACAATAAGAGGAGAAACCCAAGCCCGTGAAAATAAGCATCTGTGGGTTCTCTTTCCTGGTGTTCCCATGCTGCTAGCTTTTCTTCATGCCAGTAGCTTGCAGGGAAAGGTTGCCCTGGATGCTGAATTTTGGCATGTGCCGGGGAACTGCCAGTCTATGGTAGAGTTCAGACAGGGACTCCAGGAGGGTCTAGGTATTTGGTGCCTAGATGCTAGATGGACCCCAGCGACATGTGCTTGTTTATCCTGATTCAAGCATAATACAGTTGTCACTATTAGCCCGCAATCACACATGCACCCAGACACCTGCTCTCTTGGCATGCATGTGTGCACCTGGGCTCCGTCTACTAGTGTGACTTACGCTGGGAAGACCCCTGGGAGAGTTGTTGGCTGCTTTTCGTGATAGCAAAGTGCTTAGAGTCAGTTTAAACAAGCGTGCCGCTAGGACAGAATACAATTTTGATCAAACTAGTTCAGTTGGTACCTGTCTTTTTTGAGGTGAAGTCTGCTTTCTTTCACTTTCCTTCTCCATCTAGGAGAGCCCCAATTCCAAACTCTGTGTTCCAACTCTGATCTGACTGCCAGTGATTGTCGAAGACCCCAGTGGGACCCCCATGACTGCTTCCATGTGTGATTCCTGCCCTTGGAGGGCTGCTGGGGGCTGGGGCGGGGGGTGAGTGAAAAGGAGGTAACAGAGCCAGAGGACAGAAGATGAGCTAGAGGCACATGGAATTATGAGGAGAAAACTAGCAATGAGGCATCTCCTCACTGAACTTAAGGTCAACACCATGGCCCCACCGTGTCAAGGACACGGTTTGTGGTCCATCATCTGAATTGTCCAGAACAGCGTGCTCCTGAGACAAAGGTAGGGGCGTGAAAGCTCAACATATTGTTTAGTTTTATTGAATTTCACAGCAACAGTGGGCACCGTAACCTGCAGCTCTGGCTGGGGACTAAGCAGCCTGGGCACGGGAAGGACATGTGATTGACAGCGGTGCACATGAGCCCAAACCCCAGCTCCTAACTTCAGCTCTCTGTGCCCGTTTCCTCTTCTGAGAAATTACTGCAATGACAGCATAATAGTATCTAACTCATAGGCCTGTTGGGAGGATTAAATGAGTTAGTACTAAGGAAACGTTGAAAAGCGTGCCTGGTGTATGGTATATGGTTTTGGAAGAGTAGTTGTTGTTGCTCTACCTTTTTTTTTTTTTTTTTTTTTGCTGTTGTTGCTGCCACACTTGTGTTGGACTAGAAGCTGAATCTTATATGAGAGTCTTTAATGTTTCTCCCTTGTGCTCCTAGAGGATTTCTACTGACTCATAGAAGGAGCAAGGGAGCTGTTGGTACCCCTGGAGCCCATGATGCGTGTTGGGAGGTGGGGACACCTTGGCAACTGATGAAATGCCCCTGTGCCAGCCTGCCCACCTTGCCTGGTGTTAGCAGCTTGAATTCAGGGGCTACCAATCTCTTCAAGCACCAGTTTTCATGACCAGCCTCAGCTTCGCCCTCTCCCCCTGCTGCTCAGCACTGGTCCTCAGTCGACATCATGTTCATTCATAGTTGTCAGACTACTTCTGTCTGAAATGCCCTTCAGTTTCTCCAACTATGAGCTCTTTTCTGTGGAAGAACTGCCATGGGTGTCCTTTCCCTCCCTCTCTTTGTCACCATTGACATCCAGTTCAGGGATCTGCTCACATGGACACCTGTTCTTGTTTGGGAGCAGGTCAGTATGTATTCAGCTTCGGGCAACTCTTCAAACCCAGCCCAGACCCTGTAGAGATGTGATTCTGGGAAATGTTTGTGGAAATGAATTGCAGACACTGCGGTCTTACCCCAGTCCTTTCCTGAGTCCCATCCACTGTATACATGACTCCTACTGATGGGTTTGATTTCACTGTACAGAAACTGTGGAAGTCCTGCTTTGGGGCGGGCCCAGGGATGAGGGACCCAAAGGGCTGTCTCATTCATCTTGGGTTAGGGTTACCTGATCTGTGTATAGTGGTGCCTACATCCTTAGTCCTTGAAAAGGGAGAAATTCCTGCCTATCCTCAACCTGTCACCATGACACCATCTATCCCATACTCCTTTACAAACACGGTATCAGCCAACATTTATGAAACACGTATAAGCTCTGTTAAAATAGGTGTCTTCCATGTTTTTCATTTGATCCTATGGATTAGATATTTCACCTATTTTTACAATAAAAGAAACTGAGACTTAGAGAACTATTGATTAAGAAGGCAAACTCACAATGTGACGTAACTATTGATCCAATAATGATAACTTGGTCTAGCTGGTCTTGCTTTTAATTTCTCCTCTCCAGGTTTATAAAAATATTCTTTTATCTAGTCTCAGATATCTTTTAAATTTTTCCCCTGCTTGAACATATATTTTCTTCTCTGAAGACAGGGACACCTTTGATGACATTTCTTCCTCTGTTGTCCAACACTACAGTGATTTAATTGTGCACATGTGTATCCTGTAAGAATAAGCACTTGGGTAGACCCTGCACCCCAGGTGCTAGCTTGCTGAAAGTCTGGTTACCCTAGGGCAGGAGGGTCTGAAGAGAAAGAGCAGGAATCTACTTCCTACACTGCTCCCCTCCCCTCCTGCCATCCCACCCCGTTTAGTTCCTGGCTATGGGTCATGCACATAAATTCCCTGATTTCATCCTTTCCTATATTATTCTTAATTCCCCCCTGTCTACCTTGTACCCACCAATTATGTTTCCTAACGGAAAGGTTTTGTTGAGAGAGGGGTAAGGTTGACACCAAAGTTTTTGGCCTGAGCACCAAAATGCTGAGTTGTCACTTATTGAGATGGGAAAAGCTGACAGAGAAGCAGATTTGGGGGAGGGTTGAAATGAAGTCTTCAGTTTTGAAGTTGAGTTTCAGCATCTGTGAAATAACCAGTGGCTATGATGAAAAGGGTGTTTTTGTGGGTAAGATATGAGTTTAGGGGGAAGTCTGGGTTGGAGTTAAGAATTTGAGAGTCCCTGCATATACCTGGCTGGGGAATCAAATCTTCGACCTTTGGGTTCGCAGGCTGGCACCTTACCCACTGTGCTACCAACCAGGGCTCAGTAAGTGTTCTTACCGCACCCACTTCTACTTGCTTAGCCTGTAGCTGTCGGTCCAGGTTCTGTATTGGAGACAAGATTCAGGGTGTTTGAGGACCGCCCCCACCCCTCTTGAGTAAGCCTGGTGACCTGTGCTCGGGCCCTGAGGAGGCAGGAGGAAGGTGAGCTAGGGAATCCCTGCCCTGACCCTGTACACCTTGTCTCCAGGAGGACCTCGAAGGAGTGCTCTGATCCTCCAGCCTCCACTATTCCCTTGGACAGCCTTTGCCGAAAGCTTTGAGCAAATGGCCAGCCCATCTTGACGAGATTACCAGTGTCAATACCTTGCATGTGTGAGGACTTGACAGGCTCCTGCAGGGTGGCACCTGGGACAGTGCGGCTGGCAGTGCTTGCCTGGGGAATTGTATCACGGCCCCTAGTGCGGGGGGAGGCCCTTGATAGCCCACCTCAGCCTGGAGGAGCCTTACATAGATGGCAGACTTGAAGAGGCCGTGAGACCCCCTGAGGCTGCTCTGAAGAGCCTGGCTCCCAGGCTGGGGTGGGGAAAGAGATGCCTTGCATTCATCTACTGATTTGTATTCAGCGCACCAGCTTCACCCTGGTCCCTGACGGGGTCATGAATCACAAGAGCCCATAGGAGTGTTTGTCCTTTTGGGAAAGTCATGAAAGAGAACCTGGCCTCTTCTAATCACTTGTTCTTGCGTTTGTGATTTCCCTGGTTAGCCTTGAAAGCAGTGGTTCTTGAAGTGTGATCCACGGGCAGCATCAAGCATCCCCTGGAAGCTTGTTTGGAATGCAGATTTCGGTGCCACCACCACCCAAGGCATCAGCAGCTTTGATGTGTGGACTTGGGCAAGTTAGTTCAACTCTGAAATAAAGGAGACAGAGTCAACAATATTGTAGTAACTGTATGGTGCCCGGTGGGCATCTGAAATATTGAGGGGACCGCTTTGTAAGGCATATGATTGTCTAACCACTATGCTGTACACCTGAAACTAACACAAAATCAAGTTCCCCATAAACAGTAATTAAAAAAATAAAATAAAATAAAAGATAGGGTGAATAACCTTCCGATTTAGTAAGTCTTCCAAGTGATTCTGACGTGCTAAAATTTGAGAACTACTCCTCTAAAGATTCTTCTAAAAGATTCCCATTTTTGGACAATTTCCTGCTGAGAAAAAAAGGTTTTACATTTTATCCCTTTACACCTCTCAAACTATTTTTAATCTGAGCTAATCTGCCATTCATCTTTCCAAAACGAATGCTTTCCCATTTTCTTCAAAACCATATGGGCTATCAATCATAATTTAGTCTTCCTTGAAGGCTCAGGGCATACTCATGAATATAAGAATCGCTGTGTCAGGTGGTGTGTCATGCTTCTTTCTATGTTTGTATCCTTTACCAGCTTTTACATTTCTTTTAGTTGTTTGTTGCTTTATTTTTCCTAGTCTGGATGTCAGCTGTTATTATGATATCTGTTATGAACTCCATCACTTTCTAAATCTTTCTAATTTTTAGAATTGATTTTACACAGGGACTGGAATAACCAAGATAGTCAATAAAGTTTGCAAGGCCAGGGAAAGTAAGTGAGAAATAAGGTAAGAGTAAGTAACTAAATGAGGAGCTGAAGACTTTTTTTAAAAAAGATTTTATTATTTTTAGAGAGAGGGGAAGGGAGAGAGGCATAGAGGGAGAGAAACATCAATGTATGGTTATCTTTCACCTGCCTCCAGCTATAGACCTGGCTGGAGACCTGGTTATGTGCCCTGATTGGGGAATCGAACCAGCGACCTTTGGGTTTGCAGGCCAGTGCCTATCCACTGAGACACCAGCCAAGGCTTGAAGATGTTTTTAAAAGTAGAATCTTCTGTACCTGAATTTTGCAGCATGTAATTTAGATTCTTGCACACCTTACAATTTACTTCTGATCATGTTCTCAATAGTTGGAAGTTTTCGGTAAGGGACAAATTGTTGCACCAGACTGTCACTCAGTAGTTTTCCTGAATGTTCCCCCATCATGTTACACTTTCCCAGCCTGTACTCGCCTTTCTTTGTCCTTGACATGTATTTTCCTAAGTTATAATTCACAATATCATCTGTTCACATGCAAATTACTACTCTTTGGAATAGGAGGTAATGACTAACTGTGCAGTCTCCCCTTTTCCCTGTCCTCCTTCCCCCTCTCCCTCTCCCTGTCAGGTTCCTAATGCAGCCTGGCAGACTGTACTCAGGCTGAGAGGTGAAAAATGGTGGATTCTAGGCTGGGTGCTGCCATGCAATGACTGGGTGACATCAGGCATATCACTTGGCTTCTCTGAGCCTTGAGCTGCCACCTTATAAATGCAGATGGCAGTGCCTGCTCCTCCTCCCTTAGAGCAGTGCATCAAGAACCTGAACAAACAGTGCGGTGCCCACCGTACACCTGGGCTGCATCTCTAGTAAGGCTCATTCAAGGCTTCTTGGCTTCTTCAGTATCCTCTTCCTCCGTAGCCAGCTGCCTTGGCTCAGAGGCGTTGGGACTGTGCTCGATTTTTCTGTCATGCTTCAGAGCATGCCCAGTCAGCACATAAAATAAAGCCACAAAGACAACACTGATCTTCACCACAGAAAACGTTGGCGGGAAAGACAAAAACACTCAATGGCATCGCCGCACGCAACCCTTATTATGGCTGTGGAAGGCACAATAGAGTGTGTAATGCAGTGTTTTGGCTCTTCTCACTGCTCGGGAGTCTAGATCACTGAGATGTGGGATATGCCAAGCATGTAGACTGCATGCCTGCGTGGTGCCCACAGGCTCCTGGAAGGGACTGGGGTATCTGTAGGTAGAGCCTGCCAGCCCCGGTTCTGAGTTAGGCAGGGGCGGGCATGCATTCCAGTGCCGAAGGCCATCCTGGACCATGGTGAGCCCAAGAAGGCTTCTGATCTAAAGAGGCCCCCATGCTCCTTCACAGGCTTCTCTGTTCGGTTAAGTCTGTTGTGTTGGATGCTGACAGCTCCTGCTTCTAAAGGACATGTAAGAGGACTTCTGTGCACTTCTGCCCTCCTGCAGGAAGTTTCTGGAAGGTCTAATCTAGTTTATTTTACCACCCTTCTGCCAATCCCAATCCTATCCTTTCTTAATAACCCAATCTTAGCCTGATCTTCCCTATTAAATCAGCAAAGACTCCAGTCCCTATGACACCCCCGGCCCATATCTGACCTCTGCTGATGCTCTTTGCCTGAGATTCTCTTTGGCTCTTATCATCTGTTGCCTTGTTAGATAAACTTATTAGGAATGTGTCTTGTTTCCTCCATCAGCCATCAGTATCTTAGAGAAGTACAAGAACTTAGAAATATAGGCTCTGCTCTAGGGCCAGGACATACCAGGGGCCGTAGCACATCCTCTGCCTGGGCTGAGAAACTATGTCTTGAGCTGGTCTGGACTCTGGAGGTTTCTGCAGGGCAGGCCAAGGTGGCAGAGCCAGAGTGCAGAAATGAGCAGCCCTTAATACCTGACAGTTACTGTTGAATAGCTCATCCAAGGGAGAAAGGGAGAGAGGTCAAAGTCAGGACACAACAAAGGTTAGAGGCCAAGGTGATGAAGAGTCAGGCAAAGTGACTCAGGACTGAGGCTGGGAAGGGTTCCCTGCTAGGGTTAGGGGGCCTCTTTTCTGTTATATGATGGCTTTTGTTGTGTGGAAATGGGCCATTAATTTAATTTAATTTATTTATGTTTTTATAACTTTTTTAAAAGATTTTAAAATTTTATTATTTTTAGAGAGAGTCAGAGAGGGAGAATGACATCAATGTATGGTTGCCTTTTACCTGCCTCCACCTACAGACCTGGCTGGAGACCTGGCCTGCCACCTGGTTATGTGCCCTGGCTGGGAATTGAACCAGTGACCTTTGGGTTGGCAGGCTGGCACCTTGTCCACTGTGCCACCAGCCAGGGCTCTGGACCATTTCTTTTTAAAGGCTTCATGCAGGTTGGGTATTTATACTAGGGTATGCTCCCAGGCATGGGCCTTTGGAAGTGTAGCTCTCACTGCTGGTCCTATTCACGAAGAGATGGTGGTATGCCTCTGTCCTCACCTATGAAGGGCAGGAGTTGGGCTGAATCCTTTCCTGCTCCATGGTCCTAGCAGATGAGCTGAGGGAACGGAGAGCTGACCAATCTCCTATGTAATAGTACAAGGAGTACCTATTTAAAGAATTCTGGACATAGAAACATTTCCTTTCTCCAGTGGTGGAGGCTTGAGACCAAAAGAGAGGCCATCCTTAAAGGGATGTTCAGTGTTTTCTTCACTGGGAGTGAAACTCCTACTGGGCTACCCTACAACATTGCCTGCGCCTCAGGCCTTTGAGTCCACGCCTCTGAGATGACATGTCCACTTTGTTCTCTGCAATAATGGCTGCCAGGCCTACTGCAGTTATGTAATAGGTTTCTTTTTTTAACCAAGTCTTCCAAATGTGTGCATTATCCTTTAGGTAACAAATGAAATCAAAAAGGCTAGAAATACATCAGCGTTGCAATGTGGGGCTGAAGCTCTTTCTGCTAACAGCGCCTTTTGTTTGTTTGCTTGCTTGCTTCTTTACCTGTTTTGGGTTTGTTGCTTTTTAAGGTGCTGATGGCAAGTGGCTTCTTTTTAACCCTTTTTAAGGGCCCATCTTATTTTTAACTATTGGCCATTGAGACTTTGAGCTTCCAGACAGTGACTGTGGGAATGGGGGTGATTCAAGAAAACATCGTATCTCTCCTGACTTGTAGGGGATTTTGCTTCCCAGGCTCCTACCCTGCCCTGTTCCCTCTTCAAATAATCCCTCTCCAACTGTTGTGGCAATGAAACTAAGGAAAACCATGCCTTCCTTCCCAGATGTATCCACCCAGGGCTTACTGGGAGAGAATACCTGTCTAAGTGTGACACCAGGATCAGCTTCGGTTGGACTGTTAGGACACTACCTCTTTGCCACCATAAAATAGCACTAGCACTTTAAATACAGCAGACTGGCTTGGGTCGCACAGCCTGCATGGTACCCAGCAGGCTTGTTCTGCTGGGTTGTCTCTGGTGAACGTGTGTGGGAGACCCACCTCCTAGGCGCGGTGTGTGACAGCCAGGGACTGGAGAGCTGGATGAGATGATACTTGAACCTGGAATCCCTCTATGTGGGGAGGGGCTGATGGTGTCTCAGTAGTTCATCTACAATAGGACCCATGTGAACTGCTGCTAGAGAAGTGCCCTTGGCTTGCAACGTGCAGAGAAAACCACCCCAGGGGAGGTGGAGGTCTGATGTCAGCAGGAAACTCCTAGACGTTGGACAGAGGTTGTCTTGAATCATCTGACCTCACCTCTCCTTAGTATTTCTCCGACACGTTCCCTGACCACGCCATCCTCCTTGGTGCATGGGAAGCATTAACAGCACACACGGGCTGCTCAAGAGCTGTACTTGTGTGAGAATTGAACGCCCGGGAACATGTACCCTCCCCACAACCCCACCCCTTTTCTCTATCTGAAGACATGTTAACATCTCTGGTTCTATCTGGAGGAGAAAACCTTTGAAGTGAGACCTCGTGACAATCAAATGCCCTTCTCCGAAGTGTCATGCTGGGCTGAGCATGCAAACTGTGTATGAAGCCGGAGAGCTGCCTGAGGAACGGGAGCGGGACACCCCCTGAAGGCTGCAGGCCCCAAGGTCCCCGGTCTCTGTCCCAAACGGGTCTCTGTCCCAAACGCGTGCCAGCTCTCCCAAGTGCGGGTTGAGTAGATGTAGGGCCACATGGCTATCCAATTCTTATGATAGCTTGCTAATGTCTTTCACCAGATCCATACGGGGGAGGGGAGTCTTGTGCCTCACTTTAACACTTGTATGTCTTCGTGGGAAGGGACTCTCTGATCTCCTTACATATGAGTCTCTGCCCCTCTCTTCTGTCAGTGGCCATGCCGGCTGCTGGCAGGGCCTGTGTAAGGGGTTTTCCAGGCCACTGATCTCCCCAGTGCTTGGAGAGGAATCCACAACTTAGCTTCCTCCGAAAGTGCTGCGTTCCTCATCACCCCTGCTCAACCCTCTTGCCCCACCCCCACCGAGAGGGGCCCAGGCCTGCAGAATACTTATATGCTTATATACTTATGTGTGTGATACAGGGGGGCCTGGAGGGAAGGGGCCACTGTGTCTGTGGCCCTGGTGGCAGCTCCCTCTTTCCACCACCTCCCCCCACTCCCTGCCCCAGCAGGCCCTGGGCACACAACGTGCTGCATGCTCCAGGAGCAGAGAGGGACCTGAGGCGAGGCCTGTGGCAAAGGGGAGAAAGTGTGCTGAGCCGGGGAGGCACCGATTGGCTGGCGGTGAGGTAATGCAGTGCAGTCTAAATGGGGAAGCGGCAGCACCAGCCCCGAGGCCGTGCCTCCTGGCCAGCTGAGTCGCCTGCCAGCCATCTGAAGGACAAGGTCTCCGAGGGGTTGTGCAGACCTGCGCGGCTGGCTCACAGGGCAGAAGGGGCTGTGGGCCGGAGACCAGGTGGCAGGAGCTGTGTCATTACTGTTCCCTGTCCCTAACCCCGCTGCTTGTCTGACCTCTGCTCCTAAATGGGGGCTTCTTAGAGGAAAGGGCAAAGGAGCTTGAAAATGGGAATCTAGACCTGAGCGCTACCCGGTCTGGAAATGATGAGTGGCAGTCGGTACTGCTGTTGAGGGCTGGGGTGGTTTCCAGGGTGGCCAGTGGTTTAACTCCTCTGATGATATGGATCTTCCCAGGGTACTTCCTAAGTACAGTTCTAAGTTTGTAATTGGGCCAGGAGTCCACACCCAACCTGTCCGTTCCAGCCCACCTCCCACTGCTTAGTGTCCATGGTCATTTTAACCATGAAGCATTGAGGAATTGCAGAAGACACTGTGGGCTCTTGCTTCTCTTTACCAAGGCAGCTCTTCAAGGACAGAGCTGGCCTTCCAGGGGAAGTCTTCGGAGGGTTAGCAGTTTCCAGAGGTCATAGGTGGTGCTCCAGAAACACTTCCAGTGAATTAAATAAATAGTAATTGAGTGCCTGCTAGCTACCAGTCAAGGGTCATGGGAGTTGGACATGGGACTGTGGGATTCGCCCTTGAGAAGGTCATTTAATCATTTGTTCAACAAATAGTTCAGATTCTTACTACAGGCCTGGTGTTCTAAGTGTCAGGCTACAATAGAAAACAAAACACAGTCCTTGCTTTCATAAAGCTAACAGTTTAAAGGGAGATACAGATCAATAAAAGAGCTAATGACAAAATGAGAGAAGATAATGAGGTAGGTGACTAGAGGTTGAGGCTACTTTGATTTGGTGGTCAGGGATGCCCTCCGTACAGAGGTGACATTATGTGAAGAGCCAGCGAAGCAAATGAGATAGCCGTGGGCCATTCTGGGGAGAACTGTCCCAAGCAGAGGGAACTGTCGAGGCACATCCCTGAGTCAGGACTAGCCTGGCGGTTCCAGGAACAGGACGCAGAAGAGCAAACCGGTGGGGAATACGATACGGAGAGTAACAAGGGCAGTGGCCGGGTCTTGCCATGCTTTGGAGGCCACAGGAAGTCATTGGAATGTTCAGCTGTAGGGCAAGAGTATTGACTGTCCAAAGATAAACATTCTAGCGGTTAATGACAGCTTCTGCCCTGTCACCCAAGGAGACGCAGAGCTTGTTAGCAGGCTGCTACCGCTCTGGGTCTTCATGGTGAGCTCTGTCTTCTGTCTTAGGGCACAAAGCAGTCCCACTGGGATGCTGAATGGCAGGTAGACTGGGACTCACTCTCCCTGAAGAGGGACCATCCTCAGTTATGTACCATTACTGTGTTACCCCAAAGCCTTTTGTTTCCCTTCCAAAATAATTATGGCTATAGATTTTTGGATGCTTACTTTGCCCTAGACCTCATGCTCAGCCTTTCTACATTGTCTCATTTAATCTTCACAAAATTGTAGAAGGTGGGTAGCATAACTAACATTTGACAAATGAGTTAACTGAGGCTTCAAGAAGTAAGATAACCCTCTCAAGATGGCTCATCAAGGAAGACATAGAAACAAGCTTCAAACTCAAGAGAGAGACATTCTGGGCCATCTCAGGTGAGGCTGAGGAGCTCAGGAGGCACCTCTTGGGTAGGGGTAGGGGTGGGAAGGAAAGGAGAGAGAGATACGGAGACATAGACTACTTATTGTAATATCGCAGGTTCATTCAAGAGCAATTTGGTACCCCAAGGGGATGATTACCAACATCTGGGGACATTTTTGTTAGTCACCTCTGGGAGGTGAAGAGGAAGTGCTACTGATATCTAGTAGGTGGAGCCCAGGGGTGCTGCTCAACATGCTAGACACACAGGACAGCCCCACAATGAAGAAGCACCTGTTCCCAGGTGTCGGTGGTGCTGAGGTTGAGAAGCCCCAGGTTAAAGTCTCACAGTGTGACCCGTTTCTGCTTCCTTCCTCTTATATCTCTGCTGCAAGGTTAGTACATAGCGTATGTAGTTCCAGACACAAAATGAACACCAACTGGGAATTGGAGATTCCTTCAGGAGGGTGCTTTTCCCCAGCCCGCTTTGCTGTGGAAGCCGTCATTAGTGCTGGAAGGTGAAAGGTTCGATCTCAGGGTGGTGGACCCTGGTGTGGGACTGCAGCGACCGGTGGCATTGGGCAGACATTAGGTCTTTTTCCTTTGTTTCCTTTGTTTGTCTTGTTCCTTTTGTTTTGTGTCCCTCGTCTGTAAAACAGAGGTGATAATACCCTCTCCAGCTCCTCAGGATTATTGTGAGAATTCCATATGATAATAGATGTGAACACGCTTTCATAAAAGTACTATCTAATTGTGTCATTACTAATCCTGTACCACTAATCAAACTAAGCCATGATTCTGCCTCAGTGACACCAACTTGCAGAACCATTGGAGTTCTGTATGTTATCATCTTAAAGAGCCCTAGAGAGGTGGCTCCTAAGAAGACAGGTGTTGATGCACCTGAGCATTATTGCAGGGAGGTGGGGAGATGTGTGGTTTCTTACCCAGTTATTTAAATGTCCTTCCTTCACTTTCATGCATCATCATTACTTTTAGAAGTAATACAATAACTTCATTAATAAAGTTGCTACTCTCCTCCCCCACCAGTCAGGTTTTTGAGAATGCAATCCAAAGAGAATAATTAACTAATGGGAAATGAAAAGAATAGCTCAAGCCATGGCAACATGAGATCAAATAGCAAGGAGGTAGCTGAGAAGTCCACTGCTGTGTGACACTGAGCAATGAAGAGGGGCTGGGAAAGTCCCTGGATTCCAGATCAGTGGGCAGCACATCCTTTGAGAGATACCTTCTTACTTTCTTTTCACCCTGAAAGCTACAGAAGATACTGAGGAGACCATCTTGACCACTGTCCAGTACAAACCAGAACAGGGCTGAAGGAGATTTTGTGGGAGTGAGGCAGTCAGTCTTCAGTGCTGGAACGTAGAGAGGCTCTGTCTTACAGGAATTACTGAGAAAAAAAAAAAAAAAAGATTTTTATATATTTTATATCTCTGAGCCCCTTGATTCTTTTTTCAGAACAGAAGGTGTCCAGGGTTTAGGGTGATACCAGGACTGTCATGGCCAAGGCAGATGCAAGGGTCGATGGGTTGAGAAGGATGGCCACGCAGTGGTGTCCCCGAGGTAAAAGAATGTAAGCGTGGCCATGGCTGATCACTCTTGGCAGGTCGCTGCCATCTCAGGAAGACACGGAGGGTGAGTTACCGCTCGTGGCTGCAGTGGAATTAGGAGCAGAGGGACTTGAAAACAGCCTTGAAGATGTAGAACGCAAAAGGTGGCTGGCTCACAGTTATGGGCCAACTTGAATAGACAAGTTGACAAGATAAAGTAGGTCCTAGACAACCTTATAATGCAGCAGACCCTGGAAGACCTCATTTTCATAGATAATGACCGTAGCCTTCAATTTTAGGAACATGGCAGCGAATCTGTCCAGTTGATTCCGGGTGGAACCAGCTCTGGTGGCGTGCATGTGACTCTGTCGCCCTCTAGTGGTCAGAATGGAGCTGACCGCAAGGCAACTCCCCCCACAGTTAGTGGCTCGGCGGTGCAGCTAGGACAGGAGCGGGGTTCGGAGACCTTCTGCAGCACAGAGCGTGGGGGGCCCAGGGATGCCTTTTAGCACAACTCTAACCTGAGATGAGGCAGAGGATGCGTCATCTCTCCTATTTGGGAGGGGGGCGGGGGGGTCACACCTTCACCACAGAGAGGTCTTGTTTTGCCCAGAATCATAGATAATACCCAGCCGTGGAGCTGCTATACTTCTGCAACTTTTGAGGTCAGGTGTCTGTGTTTTGGGATCGTTAGGGCACTGGAATCTGCGATCACCATCACACCTTTGCTAGGTCACTCCTGCCTTGGTTGGGTGCTGCCTGTCGCAAACAGATATCATTACATGCTTTTCCAATGAACACTTCCCGAGGCAAGCTGGTTGACATGGATGAGGCTTTTGAACATTTGGCTCTGAAGAGACGGTTCCGTGCAGTTGGAGCGGAAGGAGCCACCGCCTTCGTAATTGCCTAAGGTTTGCAGCAAAGCAGAGCCAGGCAGCGGGGGCAAGTGCCATTGCTGGGACCCAGGGTCTCCGCAGTCTACATTGTCACGGATCAGGCTTGAAATGATTTTTCCCGTAGTGTTGCAAGTGGGTTCAGGTGGCGCTGATTTCAAGAAGGCTGGTGCCCTTGACTCATCGCAAAAGAGGTTGCTGGCTGAAGGTCACACGTGCCTTGTGTATCGTGGGCGCAGGCAGCGTTCTCAGTGGGGTCCCCTTACTCTGACATTTGCCCTTTGTAACAGGTAGTGAAACAAGAGGACTGATTGGTGGAGAGGCCACAGCGTGCAGTAGGATGAGCATAGCATGACCCCCACTGCCAGGAAAGTCCAACATGACTTCAGGGCAGGGGCAAAGCTACATTGGGTCTGCCAGCTTCCCTTGCTCTTGGGGCAGGAATGCGCCCAGTGTGCCCAGTCCTGCCTTCGCATCTGTTTGTGACAGAGGGGAAATAGGGGGAAATAGAGCTGAAGTGGGGCACTTTGGGAAACACAGGCTTTTCATCTAAGGATGTTTGGCGCATGTACCTCAGGCTGATAAGGAGATGGAAGGTTTGAATGACCTTCTTTTACGGCATGTTGTATTTCTTCCTTGGAAAAAATGAGGCTTGTGAATTACCTTTTTAAATTTCATAATAGAAATTCAATCTCACTTCTCACTCCCAACTCTCCCCAGCATGTAGTTAACTTACAACCACCTGGTGCCTTACAGTGACAGTTCACCGGAAAGGAAGCGTTTTACAGATGCTGCTACAACACCAAGGCCCATAGTCCTTGCCTGGGCATGTCTTGCCTCCCATTTCAGAACCACCATAGATGATTTTCCTTCTATTCCGTACCTCCCCAGCCCCTAACCCTGCCAACATCCCTTTTGGACCTTCACCTTATCCTGTTGACTTAAGTCGGTTTTTTTTTTTTTAATTATAAGAGAAAGTTTATTGAAAAAGTTACAAAGGTAGTAGGAGAGAGAGGGCTGGGCTGCATAGGCTCGGAAACAAGGTACAGAGGCAGAAGAGGGGTCCCTGGAGCTTAGGAGAGGGAAAGGCAACGGTCACATGCTTGAGAGGAAGGTGCGGGGAAAGGGAAGGGTGGGGTGTACTCCTGGGAAGGAGAGCGGCCAAAGTTTTTTGTTGAAATCTTATTTTTTAATTACAGTTTCTGTTCAGTGTTATTTTGTGTTAGTTTCAAGTGTACAGCACCTGGTTAGGCAATCATAGAGTTTACAAAGAATTCCCCCACCTTTTTGTTCCTCTAGCCTGTTTCTTTTTTTTTTTTTAACCAAATCTCTATCAAAAGTTACCGGACCCTTGGGAAGCACTCTGAACTAATGCCGCAGGCTGCCTGTGGGGACTGTAAGCTCTCTGGTTGGGAAGAGGTTACAGGGATAGGAAAGAGAGGGAGAATGAACTGGAGGGGCTGAGGTCCCTGTGAGCAGAGGCCTGTTGAGTGGAGGTGAGGAGGTCAGCTAGAGCTGCAGGCTGAGCCAGGCAGCGGGTGAGGTGCCTTGAGAAATCCCTGGAAGTATTCACTGCTCACCAAGCCATGCCATTCTTTCCTGGCTCACAGAGGGCTGAAGTACCACTTTAAACTAGATTCCGTCATGTGTACATTAGGGGTAAGAGAGAGTGCCACATGGGGGTTGGGTGTACATGGGACATGCAGAACAAATTCAGTTATTACCCAGTGTTGTCCCATGTTGACCCTGGTCTTAGGTGCCCAGCAATGGAGCCGCTAAGTACTGGACTCAGTTCTCCCGCTGGGTTTTCTCACTCCCTGTCTGGTTGTCACACAGCAGCACAGATGGGGAGGTGGCTGGGTCTTATGGGGGAGCAGGTGGCTCTACCGGGGGGCAAAAATTGCCCCAGTGGAAAGGTATTTATGTTTCACTCCTGACAACCTTCCCCATCACATGTACTGTAGTAAAGTCGGAAGTGTGTGTTCTTTGCCCTTTGGGGGTTCTCTTTCTTCCCTCAGTTGAATGCTGGCCTCTGAGTTCATATGTGAGACAGAGTTGAGAAGCCTAGAACCACAGCCTTTAATAGGTGGGTCTCCTTTCCCTTCCTGTGGCCTCTGTGACAGCCACAGCTGTCCTTGGCAGCTTGTCCTTCAGTGGCTTACAAAGTGCTTGTGCTCCTAAAAGCTCTGCCCTTGCCCCTCTTTCTCTTCTCCTAACATCCTCTTTCAGGCAATCTCAACCATCACCTTAATGTTAGTGAGCCTCAGTTAGTTAGCTGCCAGCCTGAATCACTCTCCTGGGCTCCAGACCTGTTTCTGGCTTCCTCTTAGACCCATTCGTTCCCCCAGGTACCTCCAATTATGCATCTAAGTCTGAATTTATTCTCTGCTCCTCCAATGTCCCTTCTCTATGTCTCATTAGAAGAGTAGACATGAGTGGAGAGAGGGGAAGAATTTACCCCGTTGCTTACTTGGTAATTTCCTGTAGTTCTTCCTCTCGCCCATCCCATCCGCCTCTCCATCTCTTCTCTTGTCCCCAAGTCCTGTAATTCCACTTCTCAAATATCTTTGCACTGACTCTTCCTCCATGTGTTTATGATACTGCCCCATTTCAGGGTTTCATCAGCTTTGTTGGGCCTCTGACATTTGCCTCCATGTCTTCAGGAGCTGCATAATGTTAATCTCTACAGGAAAATTCTAAAGCAGATGCAGAAAACGCATGGTCATGAGCGTAGGGGGTTCACATTCAAAGATTTATCTCAGGGCACATTTCCAGGAGCCTGGTTCCCAAGGGACCTAGCATCAGGCAAAAGCTTTTGATTTTCTTCCCAGCCAGCTCCTCACCCAAAGAGGTGACTTGGAGCCGCCTTTGCTTCTGTTGAGTTTTAAGTCACAATCTTCCCTCCGGCTCAAGAGGAAATTGGCTGTATTTTGATGAGGTGAGTCACCTTTGATGTCACAGTCCTCACTGTCCAAGAACAAGGAGTCGTTAGTACCTTGACATCTAATTGTAGAAGTTCAAGCACTTCCTTGGGGCTTGCTCAAGAGGGAAAAGCTGAACTCTCACACACAGATTCTGCTGGGAGGAAAAGAGCGATCCCTATAAAACGAGGGGAGAGAAATTCTATTTGAGTGATGCCATCGGAATGTTAAAAGAAATCCAGAGGGGAAAATCCGAGTTAATAATATATATTGGGTCTCGCCCCTCATTTGACATTCCAGGCAGATCCGAGCGAACCCTGAGAGAGCTTGGAATTTAATGTCACATAAAAGTGCTTCTGGGCAAGGAGCTTTATTACACAGAGTGATGAAAAATATGGGCGGCGCCATCTCTGCGCATTTTTCTATGAAATCTTTCCTCCTTAAGCACCCTTTGCAAACAGAAGTCAAAAGTGCCCTAGTTAAGTATCTACATTTGTTGGGAGTTCTTTTAAAAAACATAAACAGAAGAATCACATTTCACATGTGTTAGGTGGTGTAATAATAAACCATTTTGAAAAAGGTAGGGTGGGCTTCCATTTTCAAAATGTCTGCACGTTGATATTGGAACCACTTTTCGAAGGAAGGGTGCTTTAATCAGCATTGGGAGCAGAGGGTGGTGGGATGGGCAGAGGAGGGCAAAGGAGGGGGAGTTGGGCCAACTGTAATAAAATAACAAAAATGATTAAAAAATATAAACAACACAATCATGTTAGGTCAACGTATGGGGTCTTCATGTGACTAGGTGTGTGAGCGTGTAGGTGTGTGTATGTGTTTTTAATATTTTAGGATCAACGGAATGATAAAATGTGTGAAGAGATAGATGATGACTTTCCCTCTCTCTTTTTAAAGATTTTATTATTTTTAGATGGTGGCTCTCTTAAGTGGCACAAAAATGTGAGAAGGAGGTGGAGAAAACAAAGAGAAAAATGGTCAAGCAGGAAGAGGGACATAGGTTTGTTTAAGTGTAAAAGAAAAGATGAATTTCTTTCAAGGAGAAAAATCAAAGGAATGTATTCGTTTTCCCCTTACAGCAATAACCACTTTTTTTTTTTTTCTAGAGCTTTACACATTAACACCTAAAAAATAGATCTGGGCCATAAATACAAGCTGTCTTCAATGCATAGCTGTGGAATTATTTTCCCCTGAGGTTGCTTTGTGGTCTTATGACAAGACCATGCCCTTGTCTGACAATTTTAGTTAGAAAATACCAGCTGTTCCCTTTGCCTGGAAACTCTTTCCATCTTTTTGCTTAGCCAACTTTTTACTCATCCTTCCAGACTAGCTCAGCTGTGTTACCATTACCATCCCTGCCCACCTTTGTCCCCTTCCTTAGACTCACTGAGTTTGTCTGCTCTGTATTCTGACCACTCATGTTTCAGTGAATACTTAGTGCCTCTGGCATGAGGCCACAAACCTCTTAAGGGCAGGGCCATGTCTTATTCCAGTCTGTGTTCCTGGCAC
Organism: Noctilio leporinus; assembly: GCA_004026585.1. Lineage (NCBI taxonomy): Eukaryota > Metazoa > Chordata > Mammalia > Chiroptera > Noctilionidae > Noctilio > Noctilio leporinus. The sequence goes on along the minus strand of PVIW01007346.1, from coordinate 51,174 downwards.
CTAGCATGGTGTCTCAGGTGCTCCCTAAATTCATATTCTTTGAATCAAATGTACCACTATTTTCATGTTCCCATCCTTGATGATACCGTGACTTCCTTTCGGAAGAGACAGTTAACTCGGGGCTATATCTCGTTCAGCATCTGACGGTACGCTGACAAACATGATACACTCTTTGTTGCGAAGCCAACACTTGTCCTTCTTCACAGACTGAACAAGCTCTTATTGGGGAATGAAAAAAAAATACAATGAGTATTTTCGAGTGATGTGTATACTAAGTGTTTAAACAGAAACTGTGGCTCCTGGGTTATTGAGGGAGAAGCATGTTCCTTAACCTTCAGTGGTTCTAGGTCATCTTCACCATTTATCCTGCTCCTTCTCCTTGGTGGGTGAATTTCCTGGGGTTCTGCTTGGCATGCCTACAATTTTTAGGGTCACAGCTGCAGTGCCTGTGGGATCTCAGGCTCTGATAAGCTTTGTGAAGGGCGTTTGACAGGTTTCAGGGAGTGGAGGGAGAGCTCCATTTTGACCCTGGGAGAGGACTTCTCTCCCTACACCTCGGAGTACTCAGTGCTACCTCTACCAATACGAAGCATTCACTCTAATGCAGTGATTTACAAGATCGTTCGTTCGAGGATTCAGAGATAAATCCTAAAATATGGATTCCTTTCTTGTTAAGCTTCCATGGGAAGCCCCCATTCTTTCTGCCTGCCTCTTTTGAGCTGGCTCCTTTATTAACCCCAAAGGACCAAGATCTAAGCACTCAGGCAGATGCACGTATCTCTTGACTCACTGTCCTGAGACAGCGACCGTTTGCTTCCTTTGCCTCAGCCCACCCTATCATCATTGGCCCAGCCACGAGACGTCTGCAGGTCCCCACACCCCTCTTTACGTCAGTACTAATGTTGTGTACCTGCTGTGTGCCTGGCACGTGCTAGAAGCTGAAGGTACAGGTGTGTGGAGGGCAGAGTACTTGCTCAGAGTTCATAATAAGTGACCTTATCATGAACTTTCTAACCATATTTATTTCTATCAAATGTGTTACTTGAATGAAACTGCCTGCATAGTTCCATGCTGATAAGTAATAGTAGAACCAGGCATGTCATGTTGCCATTTTTCAATTAAAGCTATGGTTTGTGTTGAAGTTTCTGTGGATTTATGTAAATTCACAGTAAATAGTAGTTTGTCCTTCTTTTTTTCTCAAGTATTCACAGAGCCTCTCTGTCATTAGGGGACATTTTGGGCCTTGGATTTTTAAGATGCCAAAGTTAAGGAGTTTTCTTGCCAACAGTCTGAATGTTCTTCTGGGCATCATGAAGCTGGGGGTTGGGGGTCATGGTTGTTAGGGGGAGTTGAGAAGTTGGTTAGTGTGTAAGTGATGTGGGGAAACTCTATTTTCAAGCCTTTGGAATGAAAAATAGAGACAGGGAAACAAGGGTTCTTGGCTAAGAGAAAAACATTGAGGCATAAGGAGAGCCAGGGGCATGAAACCGACGCTGGACCATGAGGATGTTGGTGGAGATGGTAGTTCTGATCAGCGCATGTGTGGGATAGGAGTCACCTGCTGCCCACCGACTTCACTGTCACAGTACAGTTCTTGCTGTGGGTCAGAGCTGTCACAGCCTCCCATCCAGTTGTGTTCGAAACACCTAAATTACTCCACCACTTCATCCAAGAGAGACTTGCTACTGTTGTTGTCTTCCAAAGCTATTCTGTAGAACCAATGTATCCCAGATCTCAATGTGGAGTAAAATATTTCTCTTTACTGTTTTAATAAGTAGAGCCACCAATTTACGTATGCATGTATTGATGTGCATACTTGCATATGTTCTACACTAAATTCTCACTGGTTGGGGCATAGTGATTGACAGAAGAGCAGTGTTTTGGGGAGTCAGATACATGGTGTAGTGTGGACAAGGAAACTCTTGTTATTGATCTCTTTATCACTTGATCAGTTGTATTGACCATCAGGGAGAGATGTCTGTACAGATTTAAAAATAACCTTATTTATTCATCAATCAAGATAGGAAGTTCATTCAATAGTTATTTAATGACAGCCTATAATGTGCCAGGTTGGAGTGACCCAGGCAGGGTCCCTGCCCTCAAAGAAAGACTACATACAACATAGTGTGAGAATTTCTATCATAAAGGTATCCCAGGAGCTGAGGACACTTGTAGGAGGGGAACCTACCTTAGACATGGGGTCGCCAAGGCTTCCTGGAGGGGATGAGGCTTGGACTGTGCTGTGCAGGATGAGTAGGGTGCAGAGAGGTGATGGGAGAAGGAGTGGATCCCAGGGGAGGGGCTCAGCCTGTGGAGGCATGCGGAAGCGGTGGGCGACTGGCATGGCAGGAGCTCAGCTGTGTTGGAGCAGTCAGTCATGGAGGTGAGGCCGCCGGGCACAGCATGGGCCAGATCACAGAGGAAGTCAGATCATCAGGGCTTTGAAGGGTTTGGTTAGGGTTAAGATTCATCCTGGAACTGATGGCTGGAGACATCGATTGGCTTAAGAGGAGAGAATGAGGCAAGGAAGGGGAGCAGTTTAGACAAGAACCTAGTATAAAGGAACCATGGACATGGACAACAGGTAGGATTGACTTTGGGGGGAATGGGTGGGTGGGGAGGGGGACAGAGGGGAGAAAAAAGGGATGAATACAACAACAATAAAATTTAAGAAAGAGAGAGAGAAGAGAATGACAGGATGGAAAAGTGACTGGGGTGATGATTTGGAGGAGGAAGTGGTTGAGGACAGGATTGGGTGTCGGAGATAATTTCAGGGAAAAGTAGTGACATGGGACATGCGATTCTAGTGGAAGAGCTTATTAATTAAACTTACTACTCATGAGCACATTACAGTTAGTTTGGTCCTCGGAAAAGCAGACAAACTAAAGTTTAGAGTGAAAAAAAAAGGAAATGAGTATAATTTTTCATAAAATTTGGGCCTGGAACACTCCTGTAATTTATAGGAGATGGTAGCAATGAAGCACCTGAGCTTTGGAGTCTGACAGACTTGGATTTGATTATTGGCCTGGCCTCTCTAGTTGCGTGACCTGGTGCAGGTGAGTGACCTTCAGCTTTCCCATCTGTTGAATGGGGAAATAATAGTATATAACTCTACAAGTTCTTGAGAGAATTCAGTGAGAAAGCACATGATAAGCACATGTTAGCATCTAGTAAGTGCTTGGTAAATAATCATTCTCCTTATTTTTGTAGTGGGAAAGGCCTGGCACTGGGGTTCATGGGAGTTAAGCTCACGGGACACTAACCTGTGGTCTCCTTCTCACAGCCAATGTGAAATCTGCAGGGTTTATGGAAATTTGTCTATTTTAGCAAATTCATGCAGGACACCAGTGTGACTGGGGGTTCCAGGAAGAGTGAATTCACAGCTCTCTTTACCCCTGATTGTGTAACTGGGTGGGAGGAGGGGAGAGAGCTTAGATTATGGATTATTTTGGGGAAGGTGAAAAGATTGGTCAAGTTTCTTAGCCTTTAGCCTTTCTAGACCTTTTAAAATCAAGTTAGAGTAAGGGTAGCTGTAAACTGGCAGCCCACATAACTAACATGCAGACTTGAAAAAACCGTTGAGCCCACGTTTAAAAATTAGAGATTGTACTCAGAGATTTCTGGAATCGGTTGGAAAATCAGGTCCCTGTCCCTCCAAGGTCATGAGGGTGACACTCCTGTGGGCTGAGGTATCTTGCTTTTCTGCTGTCTTGGGGGTCAGTGCTCTGGGGTGGGGGCCGCTACTTCTCTTCTGTGCCACCCGACTGGGTCAATGATTCCTAAAGCCCTTTATACATGGAAACATCTCTAATTATGCGAGAAAATAAATGTGTTCTAGAAAAAAAATCAATGGATTGGGCTGGTGTGTGGGTATCCTGTGAAACCAGTACTCCTATTCTGAATGCTGAGTATTCAGAGATGCAAAACCATTCCTCAAAGTGGGTACCAGTTGGAGGGGAAGGAGCGGGGGTCGGGGATGAAGTAGAAAGAAGGCGCCCAAGATTGTTTCTGAACTCCAGAGCTACCAAGCTTTGAGTAGCAAGGCCAGTTGCAGGTGTCTGTGTGGTGTAGAGCCCCCGGAATGTAGATCGTGTTTTCCAAATGGCTGATTGATCAGGTGTGAGCAGAGCAAGAGAACACAGCCCCGCACTGTTCTTTCTTCTGTCCTGTCGTGTGCCCCCCCACCCCCCCGCCGCCTTCCTCTCACTCCCCACCCTGGCACCCCTACCCGTACAGCCCTTGCTCCCTCCTCCACCTGATTCCCCCTTGCTTTCCTGGCAGGTTCAGCAAGAAACAACCGGTCTCCATGGCAACGTGAAGACAGCTGAAAAAAAAACCAGCAGCTAAATGCAGCTGCCCCTCATTTAATATCGACTCTGCTCTGGCACTGACAGAACAGATAATGGGCAATAACACACCATTATGTTGTGGGAAAATGAAATGCTTCAGCAGAAGGCTGTCATGCTGGGGGGATTTATTTGTTACTGTACCAGCACTGATTTCTCTTTATTTCCCTCCATTCCTTTTTATTCCTTCTTTTCCAAGGCAATTTTCTCTCTCGCTTCCTCATTTCTTTCCCATCCCTCCCTTCTAAAGCCTTTCTCTGTCTCTGTGTCTCTCTCTTTCCATCTCTCTCTCTTTCTCTCTCTCTCTCTCTCTCACTCTTCTTTCATTTCCCCTCCCTCTTTTCCTCTCTCTCTGAATCACTTAGGGGTATATAAGAAACCATGCATGTATAATAATAGCAATTATTTGCATAATGACTTACAAGTTACAAAGCACTTCCAAATACACTTTCTTCTTTCATTTGGATGATGAGACCACTGTGTGAGATGAGTAGGGCTTGGGCATTGATGCTTAGTTTACAGACTTTATCAAGGATGCAGAGAACTCGAACGATTTGCCTGAGGTTGGGTAAGCAAGAGTCAGAACCTTCATTCCCTCCCAGGTTTCCCTAAACTGGCTCCTACATCATGGATACGGTGGAGTCACCAATTCCTCCTACTCCCTGTATCAGGGCCCTGTTTCTTAGGGAGTAACCTGCAGCCCCAGAACAAGTCCCCCAGGCTTTGGGACTTCAGAAGGAAGCTCATAAGAGCTTAACTTACATCAATAGCTTGCAGATTCTGCCTGATAACTGGCCTTGGTTGCTGATAAAATGGGATTATTTTTGTTTTTATTTTTTAAACCCAATCCATCTCTATTTGCTCGTTACCTGACATTGTATCATTGTGCCATCATGTCCTCTTGATGCACAGAAAAGACACACTGTCCTCTTTGATTTAAGAGTGGGACATGTTGGTGGACGCCAGAGTTAGCTTCCGCCAAAATCCACATGGGACACTGAGAACCCAGGGACATTGTTGCTGGACCTGGAACCCTTCTTTGAGCTTTCTCAGCTCTTCTTGTTTGGATCTCTATAGAACTTTCATTTTCTCTTGAAATATTACTTAGTGGATTCTCTGGAGCCTGGACAGATCTGGGATAAAGTTCCTGAGTTCATTTGGGAGGTTTACAAATGGAGTAAGAAGGGGCATTCTAATTACGTTTTCGTTTCTGGTAATGGCTGATGGGGAAGGAGCTGAAGGACATAAAATGTATGTGGACACGTAGAGGAGGTGCAGTATGAATAACAAATACAGTGGCTTTTTAATCACAAGGAAGAATGATTTGTGCTGAAAGGAGAACAATGATTGTATTTCCCAGCAGAGGCTTTTAAGCGAGGCTCACGGACTCCTTGAGAATGTGTGCAAAGTTGTGTACGGACCAGGCAATCCACTCAGCTACTCAAGCCACTGGCCTGAGCCACACGGACCATGGTTTTTACACTGCCACTCAGGTGACCCTCTCAAGGTTTTAGATTTTTGAACGTGTCTGTGACCAAAACAAAAATTGCTATTCTGTACCACTCATCTCCCTTTGTGATGTTCCCTCCCCCATTTTTTCCTTTTTCTTTTCAAATTCCTGCTTGCTGTAGCTCCTGCTGCATGTTCTGTTCTTTGGCAGGAAGGCTCATTTTTTTTAGCTGTGGAAACTCAAGCAGGCCTCTGGCAAAAGGCTATCCTGGTGGCCAAAGAAGCTAAGGAAACTAGGCTGCTAAAATTATGGACCGTCTCTGGTCACGCTGCTCCTTGGTTTTAGTTCCTCCATAGTTCTTTCCTGTGGATGGGTCGTCCAAATGAAAAGATTTTTCTTGCCATGTCACACAATGACGCCATGTTAGAAGGCAGGGACCAGAGATTATCCACACTCTCAGCCCATCACTCTGGTTCCTGGCTGTGTGAAAAGCCACTCCTTTGCCAAAGACGTGCTCTGCTCATGGTTCCCTTGTCATCTCTCTCAACTCCCTTTGACTGGCTTGACTGCTCTAAGTTCTAAAGTGGGTTTCCTGCCACCCCTCATCTAATGGTGGCATGATATAAAATAGAAATGGGGTGTCCAGAGTTGACACCAGGAGTTATATTTTATTCTTAAAGAGCAAAAGTGACTGGTTCATGAGCACTGTGCAGATTAAGAAATATTTTTAAATGTTTTATCATTTTAATAGACTTGAACATTTAGAAGACTGTTCAGAAATTGCCCCATTATCTGATTTTTGTTCATCATTCAAAGAAATGTAAGAATGAGAAGCCCTTTATCTAGCTTTTGGAGTTTTGGAACTTCCAAGACAACTGGGAATCTTAAGTGAGCCAGAGATGAAGGGGTACAGATTTTAAACCAGAGGAAACATTGTGTCAGAGCCCATGGACTTTTTTTTTTTTTTTTTTTTTTAAGATTTTATTCATTATTTCCAGGGAGAGGGGCAGGAAGGGAGGAAGAAAGGGAGAGAAGCATCAGTGTATGGTTGCCTTTCACCTGCCTCCAGCTATGGACCTGGCTGGAGACCTGGCTTGCGACCTGGTTATGTGCCCTGGCTGGGAATTGAACCAGCGACCTGTGGGTTTGCAGGCCGGCACCAATCCACTGAGCTACCAGCCAGAGCTCTGTGGGCTTTTATTTGTTTATTTATTTATTTTTGTAGGAAAGGAATGGACTCAGCCAGAAGACTTAAGATTTAGTTTTAGTATCAGACAGTAAGGCTAACAACAGGGCAAGAGACAGCAAATAGAATTGGTGGAGAAGGTTGGAAGTGGCCAAACTGACAGTGAGCAAGGCAAACAGCAGCGCGGATGGAGCTCCCCACCCCTGCGCAGGAGGAGGGGAAGTGCACAGAAGGAAATCCTAATAGAATAGCCCAGGAAACGAGATTCTTTCAGGGTGTGGGCAGCAGCCTCAAGAGATCTCAGGAGAATCAAGTGTAATCTTACATCAGAAAAGCACACTCAGAAATCATGAACTCAAGGAAAGAACTTCCAGGGATGAATATTTCTTAGCTTTATTAAAGCACTCACGGAATAACTGATGTTCATCAAGATCATAACATCCTAGTCTCTTTGGGTTGGATGGATGATAGACATGATGTGGCTCTGGGCTACTCCAAGCATTTTTTGCAGTTCAGTGCTAAGAACGGTTTGTTATTTATCCATGAAAATGTACATATTGAAATGGAGAATAATTATTTAGACACTTCGATTGCAGTGTTGGGGGATATCCAGGTCAGCGGACTGGTTTCAGTGAACAGGGTATCAACCAGTTCAGTGTTTACAAGCTCACCTGGTGAATCACATGTGGCCTGAGCTACCCTGTATGGCCCTGCATTGATGATGATAGACTGGAAATGTTCAGCAGAAAGACAAAATTGCTTCTTCACCACAAAGGTTTTGCTAAACCCCGATCTAGCGAAAGAGCCTTGTTTTACATGTGAGGAGGCAGATGATTTATCCAAGGAAATATCGAAAGACCGTGGCAGAACCTGTTTCAAAAGGTTTTTAATGAAACAAATTAAGCCCAACATACTTTTTCTCCTAAGGCAGAGAAAACATGCAATATGCTTTAGAAATACCTCCTTAAAAATATTAAACATTTGAAATATTTGGCTCTAAAAGGTTTAATCATTCCTCTAAGGACTTCATGCTTCCAAGGAGGTTTTGCTTTATACACACACACATAACTGTACCTTCCCACAGAAAATATATTTTGCACTCTGAGTTTGTTCATCTCTCTAAGGCACTATTTTGTTTCTGGGAATTCTTAAAGAATACAGGATCATGCTAGACAGCACTTTTCTGGGTCAGTTTTGCCCCGGGCACTCCCTCATAGTGAATGAGGTGGTGAAAGAACTCTCTCAGGCCCTGACTGTGGACATAGATGAGGCGGCCTCAGGGCATGACTAAGCCTCCTTCCCTGCCTGGTTTTCTGCCACTGCATGGTGTGGGGCCCAGGCAGAGAAAAGCCTACCTGTGGTCTGCCCCTACTTTCATCAGGATCTTGGCCAGATGACACTGAGATGTCTGTATACTTCTCCCCTTGCCCTGCCCTGGTTAGACTGGTTATCTCTTACAGGTTGAGGTTTTCAACCCACTGTAAGCGGGCCGTGTCACAGTAGTCACAATACCACAAGAAGAACACGTCTTTGTTGTGTACCATGGCACTTTTATTTCATTGGGTTCTCACCAGAATCCTATGGAGTTGGCAAGGCAATTACTGGTAGATCCTTTCTTATAAGTCAGGGGAATAAAGGGCGAAAGAGATAAACTGTTGTTGATTTTATCTCCAAACTAAAACTCACACAGACGCACCTGTGTCCATCTCCATGGTCACTACCCAGTGACCACTATTCCACCATCATCTGTCAGCTGGGTGACCACAGAAGCCTAGCAACAGCTCCCCTGCTTCTCTCATTGTCCCTCCCATTGGTTTGGGTACATAACACCTGAGTGCTCTTTTTAAAGTGGAAATCAAACCTGCCCCTGTAAGTTTATAACCCTTTCATGGTGCCGCATGTTTGAGAACAAAATCCACGCTCCGAGTCCAGGTTTGCAAAGTGAGGTATGATCAAGCAAAAGCCCAGTGTGATAGAGCCCTTGGCCACCTCCCAGCCTTAACTGATGCCGCTGCTCTCGCCTTAGTCCTGATCCACCAGCCCTGGTCACCCTCCCCAGGCTCTCTCCCCAGACTCCCCGTTTTTAACTGGTGTTCCTCTGTGAATTTCAGTTTAAATTCCTCCTTCAGAGGACTTCTCTAATCCCTCCCACTTTCTCTCTCATACCACCCTGATCATCTTTTCATTTAAATTTTATTTTTAAACTACAGTTTACATTCAGGATTATTTTGTATTCTTTTCAGGGAGAAAGCACTCCGGTCTTGTCTTCACGGAGCTCACCACAGTTACTCACATTATGTCCCCACCCGTGGGCCCGTGGTTGGAGGGCCATCCCCTCCCTGGACTGCAGGCTCGAGGAGGACACGTTCCAATGTGAACATTGTTCACCAGCAAACATTCAGCACATGTTATAGCCCATTGCCTGTCTCGGGGCTGGGTTGCTGTCAATGCTTGTTAAATAAAAAATGAGGGCACAGTAGGCTGAAGAAGACACAGATGGGCAAGGGTGGTGCAAGGCTGTGTCACTCTCGGCTTCTGAAATAATTCCTAGTCCCCTTTATTCTTACTTAAAACCCAACTGAGGGTCCCTGGGAGAGCCTGCAGCCAGGCACTTAGTAGGAGCTTAATACATGTCTGGAAAAATGAATGAACGTATAATGAAAGAACAAATGACATTTTTACATGATTACAAATTCCATGGCTGGGCTCGCTGTGTGTTTATGGTGTTAGGCCATGTGGTTTTATGTCACTGTCCCCAACTTGCGCTGTCATCCTCCCTGCTTTCAGTGGGCTAGATATCCCCCTTCCCGATGCTGCGCTTGAACGCAAATTGCCTCTGACCTATCGTTCCCCCTTTCTCTCTCCGTTCCCCAAGTCTGTTCTGAGTGAGGAAGCCCCTTGGTCAGAAAACAAAAGCCCTGGTATTTTTTTTTCCTGAAGAATACCATCAGGATGAAGGCTGTGATTAATATGCATAATTGAAACAAATGGCAGCTAACTGCTGAAAACCATCTCCCAGCTGCTGGAGGAAGGAAATTGCTGACAGTCAGTCCCCACTGAGTGGCTACGGAGAAAGAGGAGGTGGTAGGAGCAGGGGAGGTGGTGGCTGGGTGATGCCACCCAGCATCACCCCAGCGGGGCTCTGTGATCCTGGAGAGCTTGGTCTCCTGCGTGAGCCTCACCAGGAAATTGCAGTGTCCTCAGTTTTCGGGGCTGGGGTCGGAGCTGTATTTTCGGTGTCTGGGGCTGGCTGGGCCGGCTCTGTCCTACCGAATGGGCTTTGGAATCTTTATACCCCAGGTGGCACCCCGGCAAACCCCAAGGCTGAATCTCCTTGTAAGGAGACAAGATGCTTCTTCATCCGCTTCAGATTTCTTCGTTTATTCTTTCCTTGTTCATCCATCCTACGCCAATGGGTCAGGAAGTGTGGTGGGGAGGAAGCAGCTTTGGGTTCTTACTCCCTGTGTGCTTTGTGATCCTGAGTAGACCTGTTACCCTCCTGGCCCTCACTCTGTTCAATCTGCAATAATATAAGACATCAGACCAGAAGATCACCGTTCTCTCCATTCTAAGAGCCTGTGTTATAATAAATATGAAGACTACGTATACGTTTTAAATATGTGACCTATCTGTCTATTATTATCATGGTGCAGGACTTTATTCACATGCAGATCAGAAGACGTGGCACCCAAAGCTCAGTGCACTCAGTGCACATAGGTTCCTAGGCCGCCACGCCAGAGTGGTTCCTAGTCTTTGTTTTGACTTTAGCAAAAACAAAAACCTCCAGGTGACACGTATTCACCCAGCACACCTACATCATTATTAATAAGCTGTGAGCTCAGAGCTCGGACCTGGGTGTGCCGGGAAATTGGCTGAAGGACAATGCCAGCTCCCTCGCTTTGGAGTTAAATGCACCGCAGTCACAGTCCCTGTGGAAAACTGGGCTCTGTGAATGCTGACACATTCACAGTGTGTACTCTGCACATCTGGCCTAGGAAACAGGGGGAGGGAATGTTCTCCCCAAAGAACTAACCTTAGTGAACGTCCTACATATGCTCTGTGATGTTTTATCATCTCATTTTATTCTCAAACAAGGCAATTTTTAAAATAAGAAAACGGAGGATCAAGGAAATCTTTTATGTTATAATTAAATTTAACATGATAACATAATTAAATTAACTTCAGCATGTTAAATATATATATATATATATATATATATATATATATATATCAATCACTGTTTTTATTCAAGGTTAGCCTATTAGTTGCAGGTATCAGTAGTAACAGTTTTCAGTGTTTTGGTGCCAAAGATGAAAAAGCAATTACTTCCTTCAAATAGAAGGGGACCTCTATAGGGGTTAAATGAGGAAAATAACATTAGAACCTAAGGAATTTTGCTTCTCTTTCTGCCCTCTGATTATTCTTGTGACGATATGTGTGACCCTCTGATGCAAATGGCTGCGTCCTACCAGTATTCTTACACAAGTGGCCTTCACACCCGTTACTGTTGCAACTAAGGCCATCCCCTTGAGGAATTCAATTCCATATTCGAAGCCAGAACTCCTTCCCTGCTGCTAGCATTTTCTACAGAGCTCTTCTACCTCAGTCGAGAGTCATACCTGTTAGAGAGACCAAAGCTATTGAGCCTCAGGGAACACTCCTGCCATCTGGTCACCATCACCTCTCCATGTGGACATCCCCACTCCAAAAATGACAGTTTGAATTTGCCATTTATCCTCACTGCTTTGGATCGAGTGTTCGTGTTTTTCCCTGATATAGCCCGAATCACTGATACGAGGGTGCTCGGAGGTGAGGCTTTGGGAGGGTTAGGATCAGGTAGTTGTGAGGGTGGAGCCCCCATAGAGGATTCGGACTTTTATAAGAAGAGGAAGAGAGACCAGAATGCTCTGTCCATCAGGCGAGGATATGAGTAGCAGGCTGCCCTCTGCACACCAGGAAGGGGGCCCTTCCCAGACCCCAATACTCCGTCAACGCCTTGGTCTTGGACTTCCTGGCCTCCAGAACTTTGGGAAACAAATGCCTCTCATTTACCTCCCTCTCCCCCTAGCCAGTATTTGGTATTTAAGGGCGAGAAGCTGTCTTCCCGGAAGGGGCTTCTTGTTTCTATTGCCTTGGGAATCCGCTTCCGGTTGGAAGATGGATGATGGGCCCGGCGAAGGGAGAAAAGTGTCATGTGCATTGGAAACAATTCCAGTTTTGAGGCTCTCTTTATCATTTTAGGCAAACGCCGGCAGCAAGTGCACTCGGGCGTTGCCCTGGCCCTTGACGTCATGTTTGGCTAGCACGGCCCTGAGCTGCATGCAGATAGTGTGCCAGGCGGCTGGAAAAAGAACCTGCTCGAGCTGTCTTTGATGCATTCCCCCTCCAGCTTGCGTTTTTGTGCACAGTAAACATAGCGGTGTGGAGCAGCTCGCAAATGAGCACTTCTTTATCAGAGGTACCCGTGGGTTCTGGTGGGTGCCAGCACAGCTCAGGACGCCAGATGAGACAGGGGCCAGTCACTGAAAAAGCAGGCACACCCTCTTTAAGAGCAGATAGTGTTAACTGTCTGTGTTTGGGGATCAGAGTATGGAGGAAGATGGAAGGACTGTCTGTTTATGGGGATAGAAATTACATTGGAAACAAAGTAAAGATGATGATGATGATGATGTCAAGTGCTTGCTGTATTTCAGGCTCTCTGATCTACATACTTTACATGTATATTTCATAAACCTCACTACAATCCCAGGGGAGACCAACTGTTACTATGCTATTCTGCCCAACTTTTAATTTTTTATTTATTTTAATTATTTTATAGATTTTATTTATTATGTTTAGAGAGAGGGTAAGGGAGAAAGGCAGAGAGGGACAGAGACGTCAATGTATGGTTGTCTTTCACCTGCCTCCAGCTATGGACCTGGCTGGAGACCTGGCTTGCAACCTGGTTATGTGCCCTGGCTGGGAATCGATGAACCAGTGACCTTTGGGTTCACAGGCCAGCACCAGTCCACTGAGCCACCAGCCAGGGACGCCTAACTTTTAGGTGGGGAAATTGAGGCTTAGGGATTTTCAGTAACTTCCCAAGTTCACAGAGGCCAAGGTCACAGAGGTTAACCATGAAGAGCTTGTCTCACTCGCTCCCCCCACCAGGAGATGCCAAATGAGAATTTCCATCTTCCTCAGTTTGGGAGGGCATGTGATTCTGGAGGTTCCAGTCTTTCTCTCAGCTTCACAAGGGCCAATATTTTTTTAAGGAATGCTTAACTCCTTTGAGTAGTAAGCTGTTGGGATAAGGAAGAACATAGGCTCTTGGATGAATATTGAATTTGAATCAAGGTCATTCTAGACCGAGAACTAGAGAAGCAGAGGGCTAGAAACATCCAGAACATAGGAGGTACTCTTTGCAGCTCTGTTTGCTTTGGCATGGTCCTCCTGTTACATAAAGCACCTAGAACAACTTCTTTCTATTTCTCAGCTGAGAAGTGTGAAGAAATAGGACATTTTCCTTTCCTCAATAAGATTTTGGTGTTGACTTCACTTAGACTGTATATTTTCCTAATTTAGTCACTTTAAGCTAAAATTTACCTTTGCATAGTGTGGGTTGGGTTGAGGGAAGGTTTACAAAACAAAAAGAGAAAATGGTTACTCCGTTTTATGGGGTCAAGCCAGGAAATTAGTACCAATCCCTACTACTTTATGAAAATTATTTGTAGTCAAATAACAAGTGCACTGATTACAAAAGAATACCCATTTTAAAAAATTGCTTGCAAGATTCCCTTATATCCTTGGAGAGAATAAATCAGCATTTCTTTCAAAAAGCATTTGTTAAGTTTTAATTCAATTATACCTATCTTTCTTCCAATTAGGAGGAATTAGTGGGATTTTATTCTATTAAATTGTATGTAAGCACTGCTGTCCTTGCTTGAATAATTAGCTTTCACTTCAGTGCCCTCTGGGTTGATGCATTTCCTCATTTGCATCTCTTATTTGATACAGCTTTTATTTTATTTATTTATTTATTTTCAAGATTTTATTTATTATTATTAGAGAGAGGGGAAGGGAGAGAGGCAGAGAGGGAGAGAGATGTCAATGTATAGTTGCCTTTCACCTGCCTCCAGCTATGGACCCAGCTGGAGACCTGGCTTGCAACCTGGTTACGTGCCCTGGCTGGGAATCAAACCAGCGACCTTTGGGTTCACAGGCCAGCATATTATCCACTGTGCCACCAGCCAGGGCCTGATACAGCTTTTAAAGGTTGCCACTTGCAAGCAAGATGGACTGATGTCTCTGAAATGAATTTGGCCTTTTGGACACTTTTAACAGTGGGGTTGGCGCTTACAGAGGTGGTGGGCTTCTGCAGATTTTAGCTGGGGGAGGGGCTGTAGACTTATAACCTATTAGTTCTAAAGCACTGGTTCTCTGGGGTGAGACTTTCCTGGTTGGCAATCAAGGAAGTTATTTCCATAATTTAAAGTTAAGAAGTAGAAGGAAAGGAAGCTGGATCACTGCCCTGTGGTCCTGCTGAATGAGTGATGGCTTGGAAATTTTGGCCACCCTAGAGATCCCAGGTTGGACAGTCTTACGGATAGTACCCACCACCTTCATTTCTCACCCAGGGCCAAGCCCATGGGTGACTCAGGACATACAGACAAACATTTCAAAATGGTGATGGCAGAAGTACTGAAAAGATTCCTTGGTATATCTCATAGCCACACTCAGCAGCTCTTTTGTTCTATGATGGTTTCTGGAGCTGAAGCACTTTATTGTGTCAACTGCAGTCCATTTGTTCTTGTGGCCCTGCAGAGCCCTTTCACTGTAGCCCGTAGACATGCATTTAGGGACTGGGAACCCCTCAGAACTTTTTTTTTCCTTTTGGTCCCACGAAGCAAACTTGAGCTTTGGAAAGGAATCCTAAGAAAACTCAACTATCTTTCACTGACTTCCACATTGTCTTACATTTTATAACCAACACTGCTTCTTAAAGTGGCATCTTACTGTGATACCCACAGGGCACCCTGTGAGTGCAGGACACCTTGGGTGCCGAGTTGAGACTAGCAAGTACTTCTCCCCCAGCAAGGCCTTAAGGTGGCAGGCCTGTGAGAGAAATACTCCGGACCTTGTATCTCTCAACCTTCTCATGTTTTTATTTTGTAAATGTTGCAAGGCAGGAGCTTTGTCCTATAAATTGTCATGCTTCTGCATTAATCTTAGAAGTAACTGACATGGCTTATTTTGTTTTAAGATGCAAACTCTAAGTTTTCATAGGCCACTAACAGTCAGTGCTATCATTTATTAATTACTTACTAATGATCTCAGCACAGTGCTAAAGGCTTTTCCTATATTAGGTTATTGAGTTTCCACAACAAGCATATGACTGACAAATTACTATTATTTTTTCTAGTTTGCAGATGAGTAAACTGAGGTTAAGTAATTTGCTGAAAAATCAGATGACCTTCTAAGAGAGGGTGGGATCCTGACTCCACAGCTTGAGCAACAGTTCAGCCCTGCCTTTCTTTCTCTATTCTGTATGTTGATGCGGCATTTTTCTGGCTCCTGGGCTGCAGCGCTCAGATTTCACGAGAATGCTGGTCCTGTTCTTTAGAATTCTTCAGTAGCCTTGTTTATTAAACTTTCTCCTTTCCAGCAGAGAGAAAAAGTTTTAAGAATGGGTGGCTGTTGACTTAAGGTCTTTGGCTGTTTCAAAGAGTGAAGATTATTTGTGTTTACCAATAGCTGATGACTTAAGTTGACTTGTTTGCTGACATATTTGGACACCCTGCTCCCCGCTGTCATCTTCAAGCAGAGGAAATAAAGGACTGGCCACAATAGATTCCATTTCCTATACTAGCACACACGTCCCACACCATGCAAGGTGGGAAATAACAAGGACATAGTGGAAGGAAGGTAGGCTGGGCACCCAACGGACCCATAACGAATCCTTGATTATCAGGCGCCCTCCTTGATTGGCAGCCCAATGTAGATTTTCTCTTGGCTATGGATGAGACCTGACACCTGCAGATTTGTTTATTTTATGTACGTAGCCGAGTAGTCAAAATGCTTTTTCCACCTCGTTCAGAATTGGCAGTTGTTAAGAGATGTGACTTGGGGGATTTCATAGAGCCCCCCCACCAACATTTCCCTTCAAATTGTCCTTCTGTGTCTGAAATTCCACAATTATGGCTTGATTCCATTGGATTGAACAATGTCCCCTCCTTAAAGAAATGCAAATGTTCTCACATGAAGGGGTAACTATTATGTCCCTAACGTAATAATATGATCTTTGGTGCTCCCAAAAGGGCATTGATCTAAGTGAGATGTTAAACAGTGTTGTGCTTTGTCAAGGGAGGTTAGAGCTCTGTGCATATGTGTGTTAATTTAGGTTGTGATTGATAGATGCTCTGAGATGTCTATGTCATGTGCCAGAGGAAAGTCACGGTCAAGCTCCTTGAACTTTCCATGGAGGCAAGCCCTTGTTGGAATTGTCCTAGATTGCCTGCTTCTGGGAACGATTCGGACAAAGAAGGCTTTACACGCAAGAGGTGAAAAGGGTCCTTTCTCATATTCAGACCAGCAGGACTCAGGTTAATTCCTCCACAGGAAGTGAAGGAGAAATGACGCTTGACGATCAGCCTCCCAGGTCTGGCTCCCTGGGAGGCCGAGGTGGGCTTGGAGGCTTCCAATGAGGCATCTAGTGATCCATGTCACCCCTCCCTCCACCTGGGCTTGAGGCTCATGGTTGCCTGGTGAGGCTGTGAAGGGCAGGGCAGGGCAGGGGCAAAGACTGAACGCTCTGGGGTGAGCATACCTGGCTATGAGCCCTGATGCTGCCTCTTCTTACCAGCTGAGTCATTGTGGACAGGTTACAAAGCCTCAATGCTCACGTCCATGGCACAGAGACCTGTCCGAGTTGTGATGCTTCCATGAGGTAGTCCAGGATGTGAGTGTGGTGCTCAGCATGCAGCTAAGAATGGGTTTGCTACCATTTTATTAAACAGGGTAGCCTATGGCCAGTGGAAAGCATCCTATAAGGGGACAAATCACCTGGAACAACTGAATTTAGGGACCCATTTAGGACCCTGGGAGGTGGAGCTCTTCCCAGATTCACCTCCTTTCATGCAGACTAGTTCTAACAATACTATGTAGCTCCCTTTCTGTGGAAGGGCTGCACCTTGTCCGAGTAGCCTGGGAAATGAAACGTGTCTTTCACGGATCTGCAGAAAATAGCCATCACGGGTGCTTCCTGAACTTTCTAGAGACTTAAAGGGATGGATCACTACTTTTGCCTTCAAAACAGATACCAAAACGTCAGCGATTCCTTTTGGCCTTTAGACATGTATGTTTGTTTCCTTTTTTTTGCAAAACAACTGAGAATGCTCTGACCTCCCTGTGGATGGCAGTTTATAGAGCTCCCCAAATATGGTCCATATTAGCGTCAGATAAACGTGATCTGTGTATGGCGTGCAGCTGGCCAAGCAGGAGTGGCATAAAGGAATGCACCTTTGGGATCCTTAGAGGTCTGTCCCTGCCTATGGGGGGCTTTGAGGAGTGGGTCTGACACTGTTGCAGGTGGTTGGCTCACCTGTGCTGTTGAGACGAGGAGCTTCTGTTCAGAGAGCACCTGAGGTTGAGAGCATCCTACCACTTGGAATGCCTGTCAGGGCTTGCTGAGAGCACAGAGGCATTTTATGCATCACAAGCGATTGCATGCCATCGCTTCTCCCTCTTCTCTTCTCCTCTTTATTTTCTCTCACCAGCATGGTTCTCAGATTTATTATCAGCCTTTTCATGCCTCCTGCAGCCATCAGGGAGAGAAATAAAGAGGACTGGGAGAATCCAATCTTCTTGTGCCTGACCCCTTTCACTGTCTTGGTTTGTCTTTGTTTCTCCTCCTTTTCTTTAACAAAAAATATCTGTGTTGCTGCTGTGCATTAGGCTAGAGGCTTTCCCCCCCTCCTCTCCCTCCTTTTACTGCATTTAATTTGTTGGGTGCTTTTGTTTTCCCCTGGACTTGAGCACAGTGGGTAAGGTCAGCTGTCAGAGGAGGGCTGGACACTGCTGATAAGGCCTCCAAGAGATCGCATGGAATTGTTCCGCAGTGTTCCCTCCTGGAAGTCTCAGTCTCCATGGCTGCAGGGGGAGAGGAAAAGGAACTCAGGGAGTAGAAAAGGTAACCCATGTCAAGTGAGTGGCTTGGCCGTGCGAGCACTGAGCAGTCCACTCTTACCCAGAGCCCTTCCCCAGGGACAACTCTGGGGACTCTGGGATGGTGACATGCATGTGCTTCTGGATGAGGCCCACCTGCAGAGGGCCTTGGAGAAAGAGCACAACTGAGAATTAGGCATCCAGCATCCTGGAGATCAAATGTTTACAGGCCCTTCAGTTATTGGATTCAACACTTCCTCATAGTGTTTTTGCAGCTAACTCATTTGCATAAAAATCAGAAAGCCCAGTTCTGAGTTCTGGTCTTGGCTATTGCTAATTCCTTTGGACAAACACTGAACTATGTCAGGCTTGTAAAAATTAGCAAATGTAGCAGCTTAGACAAGAACCTAGTATAAAGGAACCATGGACATGGACAACAGGTGGGATTGACTTTGGGGGGAATGGGTGGATGGGGAGGGGGACAGAGGGGAGCAAAAAGGGGATGGATGTAATACAACAATAATAACATTTTTAAAAAATTAGCAAATGTGATTTTTAAAAGTACTTTCCGTTGCTAATAGCTAAAGCTCACCTTACCAACTCTACTTGCCAAATAGAAGTAAGCAATATCTCTCTCCTTGGACAAGGATATGAAAACCAATTAATTCCTTTTTCTCTAAGTGCCTTGAGGTAAACCCCACACCAAAGTCCTTGGAATTCATCTGTATAACCGGCCCTTCAGAAAACTTTATGATAGAATACTGCAGTGCTTTTTTAAAAAAATTGTATTCATCATCACCATTATTATTAATTTTTTAAAGAGGGGAGGGCAGGAAGGGAGGAAGAAAGGGAAAGAAGCATCAATCTATGGTTGCCTTTCACCTGCCTCCAGCTATGGACCTGGCTGGAGACCTGGATTGCAACCTGGTTATGTGCCCTGGCTGGGAATTGAACCAGCAACCTTTGGGTTAGCACACTGACACCTTTCCACTGAGCCATCAGCCAGGGCTGCAGGGCTTTTGAATAAATAGTGGACATCTTCTGGAATGGGAAAAAGTTATGTGGAGAAAAAGTTATATGGATCATAATTCCATCAACTTGCTTGTGCTTTCAAAGCCTATTCACACTTCTTAATGGTTTAATTTAGGGATACTCTCTCTTAGCTTACCTTAGAAAGACACTTGCTAAACTCTGATGGAACTCGCCTGTTTTTGCTATCAACCTACTACACGGGGCGTGCTCTCAATGTATAAGTGAATTAATGATTGGATGAGTGGTTGGGTAAACTAAAGGCTTCAAATAACACACAGTGCTTACTTGGCTCTCACTGATGCCAACTATAGTAACGTCTGTTTTGGTAGGTAATGTTGGCCCAAAGGATGTGTAATCAGGTTTTATGGGCAGTTCTGCTGTCTTGCCATAGAAAAGAGAACTAAAAAAGATAATGACCAGCTTGAGAGAGTAGGTTGCATAGCTTCTGATCTCGGGGTAGTGCCTTTTATACAAAACCTAACTCTTATTGCAGTAGGATGAACAATGAGATTGATGTTAGGCCCGTGTCTAGTCACATTCTAAATTCCCTCATTGTCAATTATTGTTATTCTAGTTGGATAGCCTTGAACTGTTGAATCTCAGCTTCCGCCTTTGAAATTGACAGGTAATAATACCTAAATCAGTTGTTGTGAAGATTATATTAAATATTACCCACATAATACTACACCAGAGCTGAGGCCCTAACAGACAGTACGCTTCAGAAATGGTATCTGGTATAATCATCATCACCCCCATCTCCGGGACTAGAGGAATTTCTGGGTATGTAAAATGGTGATAATAATACCTACTCCCTATGATCATTGTAGGATTAAAAATACAACATTTGACAAGGGCCCCTCACTGTGCATGAACAAAAGAAGAGGAATAGTAAGTACTAGTTCCTTTTCTCCTTTCTTTTATGATGTCTCCTTTTCTGCTTCAGTTGAGTGCAGTGGGGCACTATGGCTCTTTTGTAAAGTGGCCCAGTGCCTTTGAGGGGTGCACAAAGGCCCCAGAAGGGGGTGGTCTTAGCTGGTTGAAGAGTGGGTAGTGCTGTAATGGGGAAGAGAAGGGAGAATGAGCAGCACTTGGGGACAAAAGACAGACCTTTTCCTGCCAAACCTGAGTGTACCAGAGGCTCCCATCTGAAGCTTTGATAAGGTTTCTTCCTGTCCTGAAGATACCCTAGTAAGTCCTAAGGGAACACTACTGTTTGCATAAATCATCCCACTCAACCTAATTAGCTACTCATACAGAAGACACTTATCTCAAATTCTAACAATTGGAATGCAAAAGCTGTTTATTTGTGCTGATATCCCGTGATTATTGAAAATGAGCTAGATGGCTCTGAGGTCTCATGAAATCTCAAAGAGCCTTCTAAATCCTCAAAGGGAGTCAAGTTATTCTTAGGATGATTTTTAAAGTTCATAAAAAGTAATACACCATAGCACTGAATATATTACTCATCATGTTTGTGTGATTATTTGTTCTTCAAAAACCAGAATGTCAATTCGAAATGGTTAGAAATTCACAGCTAACCTAAGTATCCAATTAATCAAGCCCCATTTTCGATAACAATCTTAGTTAACTGAGAGTTTTTATTTGATTTGCTTTATTTTTGGAAACCTTCTGATGTGTGACCCAGGGAGAGTGATCAACCGTCCTGATTCTCCAGAAGTTGTTCCTATTTGGACATAGGAAATTCCATGTCCTAGGAAACTTCTTAGTCTCTATTCGAAGCACTTGGTAAACCCCTTTTCAGGAGAGTGCAATGTTTTGGCCAACTGGTTGACACCACAAAGATTCTCTGATTCAGTGGGCCTTCAAAGTTGGATTTTGTTGACAAGTACAATTTTTATAGAGAAGGAGAAAAATAGGGTTGACTTCTTTTTATTTTGCCAACTCATGACATCAAATTTCATCTCTCATCATCACCATCATTTTACACAAGATAGGAAATTCCAAAACCAAAAAAGTAGAAAGGAGTAGAATGAAAGTTCTCAGTGGCTTGCACAGTGTCTGGCATAGAGAGAAGATTCTACATAAATACTTATTACATAAATTGCTTTTATTAAAAGGCATACTATGGTGTCCTATTTTCCTAGTGGAGCCATGGATTGGCAAAAACTTTACCAAGACCATTGTTTGGGAACCAATGGTTAAATCCAAGTCTGTGGACTATAGGACTTTTTGGTGAGAAATTTTTATCGTAAATTTGGTAACGCATTCTAGTGTCTACCTCAGTAAGAGGTTCGTTTCAGTTGATCAGTCAGTCTTTCATCATAAATTACTCCTGGGCCTTGAATCAGAAAAGAAGTTGCAGTCAACTTCCTTTTAGACTTTGACAGTCACCATATGGAGATGAATCTTTGCTGGTAACTACATGGATGGATATTACCACAATCAGATGAAAATAGCCAGCTGTCCTTGTTTTTTTTTTTTTTTTTTTTAAGTTTTCGGCTGTGTTTTTGTATGCCCTATGTTTCCTTACATTTCCTTGTTCTGATTCATTCACCTGTAAAGTGTGGTCAGAAACTGTGACCAGTTGATGATTAAGTACAAATAACACAACCTCTCCAAATCTAGGATTTTACATGCAACATCTTCATACCCTGATTGGGATAGCAAACTCATTTATTATTTTACATAACCCATTAATAAAAATGTCACTGCTAAGTCTTACTTAGTGTTTATTTTATTGACACCATAGGAACTGTAAACATCCATCATAAATGACTATACAATCTACAAAACTAAACCAATTTGAGTATCTATTTCAGAGTCTCATAATCTCAGTTTTGTGTTTTTTTTTTTTTTTTAACAGTAAATCAACAACTTTTTTCTCAACTTTTATACTCAACTCTGCAAGATCTGAATATATTTCTTACTGTCGCTTCTGGTGTCATAACCTAGAGTCCAGCTGTTTGGCCCTGGAGCTCCATGAGCTTGCTGGGGTGATGCCACATCTGCCAATGATTTGTGAATCATTCAGACTTAGATATGGAGGATTGACATTCTTGATTCAATGAATCAAAAGTGGACATACTTATTTATGCTGTTGTAATGAAGTATTTTTAAAGCACTTACATATTTTAAGTGTTGCACATATAAAACTTCTACTATCTTCTCTATCATTTTTATATATTTATATCCCAAAATATGTAGTCAATAGATCTAAATGTTTGTTTAAAACCTAGCCTTGTTGGGCAGGTGGAGGTTCCTGTAAAAGCTGCAGAAAGCTGCTTTATAAAATTAGATAATGTATTGAAAGTGGTTTGGAGAATGTGACATGCTATATGAGCTTTTTTTTTTTTAAGATTTATTTATTATTTTTAGAGGAGAAGGGAGAGAGGCAGAGAGGGAGAGAAATACCAATGTATGATTGCCTTTCACCTGCCTCCAGCTACGGACCTGGCTGGAGACCTGGCTTGCAACCTGGTTATGTGCCCTGGCTGGGAATCGAACCAGCGACCTTTGGGTTTGCAGGCCGGCACCTTATCCACTGTGCCACCAGCCAGGGTGATTTCTTTTTCCCCCCCAAAGAAACGAATAGCTCATCTCCCACAGGAACACTGTTGACCGAGGTCTTCACAAAAGTTACCCAATCCTCAACGGGAGGCAGCATGATCTTTTCAGAAGCATACACTGTTGGGAGGTTGACCTTGATTTGTATTTTGGGTCTTCTTTTTAGCTGTGGCATTGTACAAGTCTGTCACCTCTTCTGAAACTCAGTTTTATCATCTGTAAAGTGGAGCTAGTAAAACTTCATTCCACAGGGCTTTTAGAGATATATGAGAACCATATTAAGTATTCAAATAAAAAAGCTTTCCTTTCAGATGGCATATGAGCACACGGATATGTTATCTCAGTTAGTAATACCTTGGTTCTAGTGGTCAGTGTTCTGATCTCTTGTAACTTAAATCACCAACATAAATCTTGCTTAATTATTGTCAGATACTGTGTATATAGTGCATGTTCTAATCAGACCCTCTATATCGAAAAGCCTGGAGCATAGTACAGGTTCAATAAGTGTTAATTTCCTGTTACACTATGGCAAAAACAAAATCTTCCTCTATATAAGAACTCTAATAGCCTGAGATGAAATGATGAAAATGAAATAAACACTTTATTCTAGTTTTATGTGCATCATTAGTACTATAATTGAATTTGCGATCACTAATGATTTTCTCCTTTATTTAGGCTTCTTAAATCAGGTCACTGATTTTTAAGTCTGTCTCAGTTCTAGGGAACTCTCCTCACCCACTTTTGACATATGCCATCCTCACCCACCCCTAAGGTCAGATTCTTTCATCTAATTACTTTAGACCCTGGGCATTATCAGTCCCTTCTTGAGAGCTCAGGGATGGGATGGTTTTAATTCTTGTCACTGTCAGCCCCCATTGCCTCACTGCCACCTTTATTTCCCTGGGAAGAAAAGAAAGATGCACACCTAGCTGTAGAAGTCACAGCTCAGGTTCCAGGATTTGTACCTCTGCATGGCAGAGTTCCCTGGTTTGTGTTTCTGAACAGGATTTTAATCACCTAGGCTCTGTTCTGGGCACTGAAAGCTTTAGGAGAACTGCAGAAATGGTAGATTAGCTGCATTTAACAAAATAGAAAGTTTTCATTGTGTCATAAAAAGCTTTATTGATCTTGTCCAGGCATTGACTCCAGGGCCTTTTAACAAGCCATTCTGTCTAGACAGCAGGCGAGAGACCACAGTGTAACAAAGGAGAAACTGCCTGCCTTCTGGGGCGGCAGGGTGGGGAGGAGTGGGAAGGAGTGGGGGGATGGGCAAGGGATGGGCACAGATTCAGTTCTCAGTGGAGAGTTTCTTAAAGACCTAGGCTGATTTTATTCTGCTGTGGAGAAAAAGGGTTGGGAGGCTCGTGTACAAGTGCTGTGACACGCCCCGGACTCCAGCCTTGTTTGACTCTCTCCATTTGCTGTGAAGCTATCACGTGGTAGAAAAGGAAGGCATCTCCTCTATCCCTGGCTTCCATCAGCATCCCCCTGCTGTGCCCTTAGGAAGCCAGGCTGAACTCTGTGATGCCTGGCTCTGAGCAGCAGGTCGCCAGGAGTAGGGGGGCAACCAGTGTGCATGAAGAGGAATTGGGACTTTAGAGTCACTGAGACCAATTCAATTTCATTTCAATTCAATTCTGCAAGGTTTTGTTTAACACATTAATATTCCTGAAATATTCATAGGAAGTTTTGCATCATACCAAATCGTCCTGTTCTCTCTGGATACCTAAAGTTGGATATTGCTCCAACAAGATAATTTAGATATAGACTGACTGAGGCAGGAGATAGGTTTTCTCTGCTATTATGGTGATATTTTCTTATGGAGGATTCTTTACCTTTTTGTTTATCTTGGACAAAAGAGTGATTTCATAGAACTAAATATTTTAAAAGTCTCCATTTGGGTTTAAAAATCTATATTTATTGCTTCTAAGTATCTAAATGGCTTTATGAGTTTTCCCAAATTCTGTGACCCTTTGGTGGCTTTTATAACCCTTTCCGAACAGTACATGTAGGTACAGTGAGGATCTACTCTAGGGAGCAATTCGGGTCAGTGTATGTGCCACTGTTGCAAAACATTATTTCATATTATCTATTTCCTAATCTAGAATTGCTGGGATATTTTTATTATTGTCATTTTTGTTTGTATCAAAATTATAGTCTTTTATCCACCCTTCTCCTGCTCTCTGTACGTAATATTTTTGTCTACCTCAAGTCTGTAGAATATTGTCTCACAATGAGACATTTGGTGTTTCAGTACAATTGCCTTAGTTACCACATAACTTGATAAAAGAAGTTTATCTTATCTACATAAGGAAATGTAGATTTTTTGTTTTTTTTTTGAAATGGACCAAAGGTGAAAGAATAGGTAGGTTTATGTATATGTGTATTTTGTGTAATCGTTTTAACTTTCAAAACATCAAAACACAATCTAAAACTTATCTCTAGTAAGGTGAGCCTGGTTAAATTCTTCACCATTCTATTCACCCATGTCCTAGTTGTAACTTTTAAGAACTGTGTCTCAGTAAAGAGATAGTTTAAAAAATACTGATGTGATCAACGCATTTACTTATCATTGACCTCATGTTCCAAGTGTGTCTTTTGTGAGCCAGTCAGAGTGAAAGCAATCCAAGGACAGGTTGCCTGAGGTGACAACCAGAGCACTTGGAATCATTTGAAGAGCAGACCCAAGTGTCCCATTGGTGGTCAGGGATCCAAACATCATTTCTATAGCTGTCAGAGCTGGGGTAGAGAATGTGGCTTTGATCTGCTGTCAAATTGGACTTCCTTGTCTTTTTCCTCCTGGAATAAATTTAGCCACTCAGCCATAGACAGAAGAGCTAGAAAACCTCAGGACTTCTGCAGAGACAAAATCTACTCTGGTAGGTTTTAGTACATGGGGAGCCTAGAGGAGAACTCACAATGCAACCTTGTAGCAAGAGAAGATCAGAGAGGGGGAGAGAGAGAGAGAGAGAGAGAGAGAGAGAGAGAGAGAGAGAGAGAGAGAGAGAGAGAGAGAGAGAGACAGTCATATGGCAATAGGAAGCACCTAACTCAGAAAAGTGGGTCTGTGGGTATCAGATCTTCACTATATCACCAAGCAGCTGAATCGTTTCTCCTCTCATTAGAGGAGGTGAATGCAGAAAGGAAAGAAGGTGGAAATGTTACTCCAAAACTCTTGCCTTGGGAGAGTGGGGAGGAAATGTCCTCCTGGTGTCATGGGGAAGGGAAATGGGGTTCCCTTTACAAGATAGCATGCACTGTTTGTGTTCAGTGCTGGATTGATTCACTGATCCACACTTAAAATGAGGAGCCGGTAGTGAAAGAAGCATAATTACAGTGTGACTCTTGTGGATCTGGTAGTTAAGGGAAAATAAAACGGACAGCGTATTACATTAATTATTGTAAGCTGGGCAGGCAGGCCATGGGTTCTTAGTAATATCTGGATCCCCAAGCACATCTCCAGCCATTTGTCCATCTACTGAAGCCCTGATCTAACACAAGTATAATTGGACCGCTCACAAGCTGAAGTTCTTCTCTGCTGGTTCTT
Organism: Noctilio leporinus; assembly: GCA_004026585.1. Classification (NCBI taxonomy): domain Eukaryota; kingdom Metazoa; phylum Chordata; class Mammalia; order Chiroptera; family Noctilionidae; genus Noctilio; species Noctilio leporinus. The sequence goes on along the minus strand of PVIW01007346.1, from coordinate 24,946 downwards.
CGGCCCCAGTACCTCAAGAATATGGCAGGTGAAGCCCGGCCTGCATCTTGACCCTGCACACATGCCTGTTACTCAGGCCACGTTGAACATCTCACCGTCCCTGAACGCCCCATGCTTTTCTAATGACTGCCCCAGGAAACACACCTTTCCTTCTAACTAAAATTTCATCCTTTCTTTGTGTGGGGAACTCTCCCTCGTACCTTAAGATAGAATTTAAGTTTGACCTCCTGTATGGAACCTTCTCGAACATCCAGGGCCAGTTATCTTTTCTCCAGGGTGCCTCTATCACCTATTAGATGTGTACTGCACTGAACGTAGTATTGCTGAGATGCACTCTTGTGTGTGTGATCAGGAATAATTTGTGCTTCTGAAATATTTACAGGGAGTTTTGCGTACTGCATATGTGCGGGTTCTCAGCAGTAGGAACGGCAACGACTAACACGTGTATGGCTGGGAACTGGGCCTTCAGCTTCACCTGGTTCATGTCTCACAGCGACTCTCTGAATGCGTACTATGGTTATTCCCATTGTGTAGATGAGGGAACTAAGCATTAGAGACATTAACCAAAAAAGCTCAAATTCCATCAAGTTAGGCAAGTTCTAGAGCTGGCTGCCAATCTCACATCTGTTCAAAGCGTTCATCACTGCATTCCATGTCACCCAGTTTGCAGTCCCAGTACACTGTGAGCTACAGATGGGTGCCATGTTTAATGTGAGCACACATCACATCTGGCACTTAGTAGGCCCTTTTAAAAAGCTTTATACTTTCTTTTATTTGGTAAAGTATAGGTTAATTATTCCTATTCACAGGATTACTGTGCAGCTTAGCTTACTTACATGCATTCAGCACTGGGCGTATCATCTGGCACATAGTAGGTACCTACACATAACTTATTCCTCAAAGGAGTGAACAGAAAAGTTAACTTTTATTGTAATGCAGTTGAGAGCAAGGCAGTCTTCAGGATGCCATTAGCTTTCTAGTGATTTCAGTGAAGCATGATTTTCCAGGCCATTCTTTTGTGGACTGAGGCAGCTTCTCTCGCCAGGATCCTGGCTGTTTATTTTCCAAGTGACAACTTGATTTACTATTTTCCTTCTCATCACTCTCAAGAAGCATCTGCAGGCTAGTGCGTGACCCAGGCAGTGTGGAAAAGTCCATTTATTTTTCTGCTGCATCTTTCCCCACAGAGTGTCTCTGAGGGAGGAGGGTTAGAAATGGCCTCAGGAGGTCAGGTTTCCTATGTGTTTTCTTTTGTCCTGCAGGATGGCTCATAGTGACACAATCTGCTGTCTGCTGGTGTGCTCTGCTTTAAAAATACCTATGTGATGGGATGTGGCAGGTAAAGGAGTCATTGTCCTCAAGGGGGATGGCTTTGTAGTTTGGCCCACCCAAAGGCTTTGTTTGGCTGTAAAATATAAGGGAGAGGTGGCAGGAAGAATCAAGAACACAGCCACTTCCACAGGCTTTTACCTTTCTTATAAATCAGTGCGTTTCTTTCTCAATTCTAACAGGAAATATCATTAGGTGATATATAATAGAATTTATTCTAGGAAAAGGATTTCTGCTTTTCCCTCATTTTTATGGATGTAATTATCTCACAACTCAACAGCTAACATAGGTGTCTGCCCACAGCTTGTTAGAGATGTGAGTCCTTGTTCCAGATGTTGGATGCTTACCAGGTGCTTAGCATGGAAAGAAAACAGAATTGTGCAAGAACAAACTCACATTTGCCTTCGCTCGTTCCTTTGCTAGCAAACACCCACATGGCTGGCTTATCTCAAGGTGCTTTTCAGAGCCGAGTGGATGCGCAGACCCTGTAGGAACGGGCAACACAATTGCGGAATTGTGGACTCCTGTTAAAGTTGATTTCTTCTTTCTATATCCCCTGCTTTAGGCTCAGCGTTTGCTTTTTATTTCTTTTTTCCATCATCATTGGGGCTTCTTCGCCTGGGAAGCAGTGGCCAGGAGAGTTGGGTGATGCGCCACCAGTTTACCACTTGAGAACCTGAAGGCTTTCGCTGCAGCTGCAGCTAAAAAGGAGGGATGGGTGATGAGGAGTTTCATGGGTCAGAGGAGAGGAGTCAGCAAGCCAGCTCCAGGACCTCAGGCCATTTCTTTCTTTAGCAGGGAGGGTGGCAGCAGCCCATGTATTTTCGTGCCTCATCAGCTCCAGGGCGGGGCGGGCTAGGCCAGGACAGCCAGCCAGGGTTATCTTTGCATCAGTGCAGATTCAAGTACTGAGCTGCAGCCTGGAGGACAACTGAAGGGCAAAGGACTCAAAGATAAGCACAGTATTGCTGGGGTCTCTGAGCTCATCCTCAGGAAGCTGGCTTCCTTGCCCTTTCTGGAGTTTTCTACCCAGAGCCAGTGGTGACAGTCACTCCAGAAGCCTTCGTGTTTTAATAAGGCTCCTCCAAGTGATACCTGAAAATTCCGTTTCTCAGGTTCTTCTAGTACCTTGGATAAACCACCTAAATAAACTCTGTGTGCCTGCACCGTGGTGTGACCATAACAAAGTGACCTCACCGAGTGCTGAGAGAACACGAATAATGATTAAGAAAGCATTTGGAAGTTTATGATATTTAAAAAACTGAGCATCCGTTTGCCAATGGACCTAGGATCCTTCTTTACCCATTCTAACATGTTCTTGTTTGAGCACTTTTATGTTTGCTGCCATGTCCTCCCTCATCCCTTAATTTTGATCTCTGGTCCTTGGGTTTTCATGGTTGCGTTGGGATCTCACTATCCAAACTTTGGCTCTCTTCCCTGATTTCTGGTTTGCCAGTATCTCTGCTTCTCAGTTCCTTAGCTTGTCTCTTCTAGGAATCTTTTGCTTCCATACTTGTTCAGTCAAATGCAAACCTCACTTGGGAACTCTGTCACCATCCAGGTTGAACCAGCCCCATGAGCCCCCTGGAAAAATAGTTCAAGTATGTTCTGATCTTTTAACTGGGCTTTCTGCCTTTCATTTTTTCTCTTCCAGTTTACTATCAATGCAGTCTTTTAAAAATACAAATCAGACCCTCCATTTTTTCAGTAAATTGATGCAATGGTTCCTTGTAACCTTTAGAATAAAGTCCAGCTATTTTAATCTTAGAACCTTAGACAGTAAGCTAACAGGAACCATAGACCGAATGAAATAGTGATACGCATTTCTTCACACTTCTTAGATCGCATAGTAAAAAATATTATAGTGAATACTTTAATCTGTTTTGGAATTTCTCAGAGAAATAGAGTTAATATATAAATCACTAGTTGGGTGATTCTGGGGGAAGAAAACAGAATTGAGTAAATGCATGACAATGTTATGTATATATGTATATCAGCACTGGGATTAACAAGCCATTTGAAAGATCAGCATTTTATATGTCTTGCTCATCTGATTAAAAAATTTGAATTATACATATCTGGATTGCATCTAATGTTTAATCAATTGAACACTTAAGTGATTTGCTGTCATACAGAGTTGAGTTCTGATTTTCATGCAGCGAGAGTGATATTTTTATTTTAACACTTATGCAATTGATTGCAAATTTTGGAGTGATATAATTTAAGTGGATCTAAACAGTCCATTAGCCACATCAGTGCCTACTCTCTTGCCAAACCATAGTTTTATGCTAAGCCATTGTGTACTGTGTTACATAATCCCCTGCATTATTTGCTCTACCTATTCAGCTTGAATGCATACAAGGTGACTGCATTGTCTCTTTCACCTCCTTCCCAGTGTAAACACTAAGTATAGAAATGCAGATTTGGGGCAGCTTTACATTTTTTTTTTTTTTTAAATAGAGAGTTTAGAGAATGGAATGGGTTTAGAAATATGGGTTTGTCACTGTTTGGTTTTGGACCTTTTAGTCACACAGTCAGTTTAGTATGGTTTTCAAGGTGATAAGAAAGTGCTTGAACCTTAGCTACTGAAGGAAAAAAAAAGACAGGTTAGGATTTTAGGAGAAAAAGGTCAGCTGTGAGAATATTCAGAGAAAAGCTTATTCAAGGTCCTCACTCTGTCTCCCACCAGGCCCCTTATTTGCTTTTTTAATGGGTGGTTCCTCCACTGCCTGTGCCTCTCCTCCCTGTGACAATCAGGACGGTATCCCTGGCTGGTGTGGCTCAGTGAATTGCATGCTGGCCTACAAACAGAAAAGTCACTGGTTCAGTTCCCAGACAGGGCACATGCCTGGGTTTCAGGCCAGGTCCCCAGGTGGGGGCACACGAGAGGCAACTGATCAGTGTTTCCTTACATGTGATGTTTCTCTCCGTTTCTCCTCCCTCTAAAAATGAACAAATAAAATACTTTAAAAAGTATGTAATATTACTTATCTAGATTATGAATCAGAGAGTATCTTTCCATTGTCTACTGTTTGTTGACAAGTGGAGGGAAGTGCCCAACATCTGGAGTGCCTTGGTGGCCTCCTTCTGCCCAGGTAAGAGGTAGACTGGAAAAATTAATCACTGAATGGACAGACTGGGAAGGTTGTCAACTGTTGCAGCAGTTTTCATACAAAAGAATGCACCAAGCCACCTTTGGTTAATTTGCATGGATATTAGCAGAAATATGAATGTGATTTATGTAGACTCTTTTCTTCACCTTGGTTTTATTTCTTGTTTATTTATTGTGTTATTCTTTTTTTACAGTGATATTATTTTTCTTCTACGACCTTCCCCATAAAACAAGATTTTTGTTTTAAATACACCCAGATTCCAGGGAAGGAAGGGAAACATTTCTTTTGTTGAACTAGTGTGATTTACGTAGAATGGAGGGAATAGGTTTTTGGCTCCAATTATGCAAGGTTTGAGATGATTTGTAAGTCAGTGAACCGTTCCATGAAATTAGTTATGTTCTTTGAGAAGTAGAGTAGGAGCATTTTGTAATCCGGAGTGATGGGCAAAAAGAAAGGTTATTTATTTATTTATGTTTTAAACTGATATTTAGAGAAAAGTCCGGAGGCACTAGAAGTTCAGAATAATGCTGTCTTAGGTAACTCATTTATTCCTAGTCACCAGTTTCTTCCTTAATGAAACAGAGGCATTAAAATGGACAATCTCTAAAATCCCTTATAGCTCTCAAATTTATTATATCAACAGACTCTGGTCTAATTATTAGGAACATATTAAGCATCACTTAGCACATTAAATAATATCCTGGTACCTTGCTGTCCTGTGTCAAGCCTGCCCCTGTTAAAGGATATGTGATTAATTTAAGCATCTCTTTAGAGGCTTTCTTTCCTTGCTCATTTATCCCTGTTTAGTCACTTAAATGTTTATAGAAGATACCCATTAATACACCAATGTGTGGTGCCAAGGACAGGCATAATAGTTGGCTCTGTGGAAATTTGCGTCTGTAGAAATTTGTGTCCATAGGAAAAGAGCTTATTGGTGGTGACTTCATTTGATTTACCATCTTCTACTCTCAGAGCCACCTCCAGGACTACTGGACAAAGGCCTTATCCAGTTGGGCTTTCATAAAGCCATTTCTTCAGAAGTGAGAGGAGAGATCATGACAGTAGAGCAATTAGGGTATGGGTTGGATCTATTGCAAACATACGGATAGTGTCAAATTTCTACTCTATGAATTTTGGGGGCTATTTTGGTAAAATGCATCAGGTATAAGTTATGTGCTGAGTAGTATATGTATATGTATATGTATATGTATAAGAGATACTGTGGTCATTGATAAGTGGACAGATCTTTTTTTCTTATACTGGTATTTGTGTGTGCAAACAGAAATATGCAGGTAGAAATGTCATTGAGGCCATCAAGAACATAGAGGACAAACTTCATCACTTCTTTAACTCTCTGGAGTAAAGTTGGGGTTAATGTTTTAATGATATCATGATGCTATGTCATTCCTTTATAGCTCTTTCCTCATAATGAGAAAATATTTATTTCATTTTACTTAAGTGGCTGACCAAAAGCTGTGATGGTTGATAAGGATTTGAGTTGAGGTGGAGTTAGCTTTGGTTGATGAGACTGAAGTGTAGTTTGAGAAGGGAAAATAAAATTTTTTCAACCTTATTTGTAGTCCCTACTCCTTACAGGGAAACTGAATATATAATCTTGTATTGTTGCCCATTTCCTTTTATTAATGAGGTGCTTTAGGTAGCTTTTGACCAACCCTGATATGAAGTCAGACATTCTAAGTGAGGGAGCCGGGCAGTGTGTGGAAATTACACATCAAAGCAACAAATGACTAAATAAAATATATTCCATCCTTTTATCTTGAAAAATGGACCTTTGAAACTACCTGGTAAGCCTGGCTTGCATTTAGAATTTTTGGATTCTTCAGAGTTCTGCATTGGGAAATGTGAGCTTGGGGAGAACCAGCCCTTCAGTCTGTGTCCTGCCCCCACCTCCTCCCACTGCTGGCCCCATCTTGCCTCACAAAGGGGTCTAGTGTAAATGCACATGGATGCCCCAGCCCAGGGGGCCGTGCTCTGTCCAAAGCCTTGTAGAAAGCTCTCCATCGCTATTCCTCAGACTTGGAGGTATGCACATTGACAACATGATGTTTTTCAAAAGATAGATCCAGAAGACAGGCCTGCACAAGTCCTGGAAACAGAGTTGGGCCTCTTTGGGTAGGGAGCTACAGGGTCCTGGTGTCTGGAATATGGCCTTGAAAGAGAGTATGGCTCCAGTGTAATGCCATCCTGGCCTTGGGGTGGGGGGAGATGCTTTGAGTTGGGGCCATCTAATACAGGAGACCTCCCCAGAGCAGAGGTCCCTTTGAGTCTAAGGGAGGGAATACTGTCTGATCAAAGCATATTACAAAATTTCATTCTGTTCATTTTTCTCATCTGCTCAATCACCTTCCCAGGTACAACTTCCTATTTCATAACCTAGTCATGTTCCACCGGGCTTAGGATGAAACTATAGTTAGCTGGGCTATTGATGGATACCAATCAGAGCCAAATCTTTCAGGGCAATTGATGTTAAGTTTTCATCGATAAATTTACCTAGAGCTAAACACCCTGTCAGAACACTTAATTCTCCATTCTAAACCAGCTCTCCTGCAAGCATTCAATAGCCATCATTGAAGTAAAAGCCCCGTAGACCTTACTTGACCATTTTGCGTGAAATTTCCCTTTAACTTTGTTTCTGAGAAAACGTGAAGGAAAGGCAGCCAGCTCTCCTACGACATTGTGTTGATCTTCTACCCATGTATGGACGTAGAGCTTCTCTGCAGTTTCCTTCTCTGCTGGCTTTCCTGCTGCTTAGCTATGTCCTATGGGAAGAGTTGGCGGGAGTGTCATGTTGGTGTCAGCCCAGCGGCAGGGGTAGTGCCCTGGGAGCATGTTCTCCTTGGTACTTGCAGAGATCTATCTGACTCATGCCAGTCAAGTGTTGATTGACTCCTTTCCTGCTTTCCTTCCTGCAGCTCGAGAGGAGAATGTGGCCACATTCCGAGGCTCCGAATACCTGTGCTATGACCTATCTCAGAACCCCATCCAGAGCAGCAGTGACGAAATCACCCTCTCCTTCAAGACCTGGCAGCGCAATGGGCTCATCTTGCACACGGGCAAGTCTGCTGACTATGTCAACCTGGCTCTGAAGGATGGCGCGGTCTCCTTGGTCATTAACCTGGGGTCCGGGGCCTTTGAGGCCATCGTGGAGCCAGTGAATGGGAAATTCAACGACAATGCCTGGCACGATGTCAAAGTGACACGCAACCTGCGGCAGGTAACGCTGTGGGGAGAAAGTGCTGGGGACTCATCTTAGGTAGTCAGGGAGGCAGTTTGTGAAGGCGTTGGATGAGGTGGAGAGGGGTGTAGATACAGGTTTGAATTTGTAGAAGTCTAACTTTCTCCCAGTCTTTGCAATTTCACAAGGAAAATTATTAAAATGTGCTTCTCTCTGTACTTCAGCTCTCCATTTGTGCTTGTTATTTACCAAAAAAATCCAGTTGTATAGATAATAAAAGTTGTAAGTGCTTTCATTCCTTTTTCCTGCATTCCTTTTAATCATTTTCTTAATTACACATTTGAATCTTGTTGTGTTATTGTTAAATTCAATTAGAGGCAGCATTTTGTTTTTGCAGCTTAATAAGTTTTCCTCATTCTTTGAATATATGTTTTTCTTTTTAATTAAGTTGGCCGATGCCATGATGCCGTAATTTTAATTCCCTCTAGAAAAAGTCTTTCTTTTTCTCTTCTTTTTCATTTACCACTCCTCACCCAGTTTTATTTTATTTTATTTTTTTGGTTGTTACATTAACCTCTAGCCTTGGAAATGAATTAGCTGGAATCTTTCTGAACTCCTCTGTTTCTTTGTTCCTTGGTGCGGTGGTCCTATTTTATGGCACATGTCTTTACCTCCAAGACTCTCCAGTTGGTTGGGAGGCCTGGACAGTGGAAGGACCCAAATAAAAAAGTCAACTTCGGAGCAGCCTTTCCTGGTTCTGTCCATGCTTGGGGACTCCTACCACTTGCCAATTCTAAGCAGGTGACTCTGTCAGGTGACCGCATGCTCAGAAAGCCTCAGCCCCGTGCAGTTGTTTCAACGTCATAACTAATAATAATGACAATAAAAATACCTAACCCAGCTCATTTCAGTTAAAGAAAGCTTTTCCTAGAAAAGATGTCAAGACCAGCTTTTCCAGGTTGCTGTTTTCACTTGGTTTTTCTTCTTGAGAATTTGTCATGAAACCCAGTTGGACAGCATTCATCTTTTATTAGTCAGAAAACATTATGCACATTTCCAGTGGGTGCTTATCAAACTTTCTTCTGTGATATGATTGATTTAATGCCTTTGGATGTAAATATGAAATCATAAGAACTGTTTGCGTATGTCTTCTGATTGATAAAAGTGTAACTCCTTAATAATGCTAAAAAATGGAGAAGGCTCACACACATTGGAAACATGCAATAATCTAAACAGCCATTTCCACACTTACGTATGTCAAGAAAGCCACTTGATTGGGAGATTCTAATCTATTTGTGGTCAAGTTGCCAAATAACACAAGATTTTGAGTCCCCAGTCACTTTAAAACACATGGATAGAACACTTTTGAATCACTATTCTATGTTTTTTCTCCAAGGTCAAAGAACACTGTTGCTGATAATTTTCATCATCATCCCCCATTCAGACTTACTCAGGAGAGACCTTCTCAACCGTCAGTGGAGTTCAAGTCAAATTTCCATTTGCTAACGTATAAAGGCTTAATGCCATTGAGCTGTAGAGTCTAGACTGAGTGAAGTATGACCTTTCGCCAGTTTTGACTGACAGGTACCCAGTAACAACCATTAGACATTCATCAGCAGAGGGGAGAATTTTCATGTGCTGGGGAGCAGAATTGAGTTGTGATCCTTACCAACCTGTCTTTTTCTCTAACTCTCTCCTAACCCCCACACCTCCTTGCTATTCTAGACATGATTCTGATTGGCTGGACAAAGGCTTACTTTTATTTCTACTAAAAACACTTCTCCAAAGTAGAATTGGGTCCCTAGGCAGTCCTTTAAACTGAAGCTGAGAAACCAAACTATAATTCAGATACGGGTTGTGCTGCTGTCAGCAAGCAGAGGAAAGCAGCCCCTGAGGGTGTCTTCTTTTCCAAGTTCGAGAGCCAACTCCTCTCTTGCCCTTGGACAAGCCATTTAACCTTTCTATACCACTCTCCTTTCATGAAACTGATTACAACCCTCCCTAGCCATGTGCGGTGGCTAAATATGCAAAGTACCTTATGTTCCAGAAGGATTATGAGCTCATCCATGGTCTGGTGCTAGACTCGCTGTGACATGCACACGATTTACAGGCCAAATATTTTGTCACGAAGGTGACTATGTCTGTCATCAAGGATGAAGCTAAGCAGAGCTCTTAATTCTAGATGAGGTTACAGAGAGGGCCTAGGATACTGGGACATTTCTTGACAGAGGGAGAATGAATCTTATAGAGAAAGAGCATCCAAGATTGGACACCACTGAAATCCCAACTGAATTTTACAATCGAAATGCAATCTATTGAAAGAGGAAACTCTCGGAGGAGCAGAGTTGATTTTGTAAATGCAACCCTTTCAACGCTGAATCATCTTAATATTATTTTGTCTATTAAAAATACATTGATAACATACTTTTGAATCCCCTAGGATACATTTACGGGGGTGGGACACCCATCTATTTCGATTAAACTGTAAACTGCTTCATAAAATATTTGACAACAAGCTTGTGGCCATCTCATCTACTTTATTGATAAGGTTGAATGGCTTCTGTGACGAACATTCATTTGAGGAAAGCTTACTTGGACCTCATTACCAGATGGAGCAAAACTTTCCCCATTTCTTCCTTTGTAGTCATCTGTTCATGTTCTGCCTGTAAGCCAAGTCAGGGTCATGGCCAGGCACTTTATTGGGGATTCTGATGAAAGGATGGAGTGGGGACTATCTGTTCCAAACCATACCTGGGGTTAGGGACCAAGGTAGTAATGTAAATAAATGTGGGATTTATTTATTTAGTTATTTATTTATCTTTCTTGCTTTCCATTTTTAGTCCATAACCTTGCCCGAGTCCAAGGTCACGGCCATCACGTGAATTTCTTTACCTTTGTATGCCACTTTTGCCAAACCACAAACACAAAACTAAGTTAGTCTTTTTATTTTACAGCCTCCCGGCTCAGGGTGTATTTACAAGTTGGGATTCAAAAACAGTAAGGAGAAGGCTAATTTCAGGGCCTCTGTTCTCAGACTTAACCTGCTAGTCCTCCCTGCTAGCCATGCAAGAAATTGCTTAAAAATGCTTAAAAGCTTGGAAAGCATTCTTTAAGATGATTGGGGGAGGGGGAAGACAGGGGAGTGTGATTCCAACGGGAAGCATTTTGGCAAAGCCAAACCAAAACCACAAATTCCATTGGGTAATAGAGAAGACTTCCAGCTGTTTTGGTGTGTTCTAACCACACAGTTATTCTAAACTGAGAGGGGGAAAAAAGAAAAAGAAGAATGTTGCCCTCCTGCCACACAAATCTGTACATCGTCAGTGAGATCACAGATCTTTGCATTACCTGTGGAATTCCCAAGTAAGGTGCATAATGTAGCCTTCTATGTTAGATATGACTGGTACACGTTTTAAGTTATTTCTGCCTGTGCTAGGAGAAAGTCATGATAGTCTAGGCATGTAGTCAGAATCAGGTGAAAATAAAGTGAAAACAAAAACTGATGCGTTGCTACTTCTGTTTTATCTGTCTACATGTGGAACGATAAACTTTGGGAGTTTTTCTTTCAGGACAGGTGGTAGATATATTTCTAGAGGGTGGGAAGGGAAAGGGGGAGGGGTTCTTTCAGCAGAGCCTTTGGAAAGTAAGTATGATGCTGGTTCTGAGTGGGGTGAGGTCTGATCTGATTGGCATTGGGAAGAAGCGGGGAGTTAAAAGGACAAGGTGGGCTGCACCCCCTTTCCTGACTGTGCGCCAGGTGCCAAGGTTTTCCATAGAGTCCTGGTCTCATCGTCTTCCCCACTCTTTTTCTGTGTTGGGTGCCTTTTTCTTGAAAAACTAACACAAGATCATTCATGCAATGTGTCATTTTACTAACCGACGAATGTACTAACACCCTAACGACTCATCTTTGTTTTTTGGTTTTTTTTAATTAACAATCGTTCTGTTCACAATTTTTAATTTCCTTTCTTCCCCCTTTTCCGCAAAGCACTCAGGCATCGGACACGCTATGGTAAACAAACTACATTGTCTGGTAGATATCATTCTTATTGTCTCTTTTTTTGGGTTTGCCGTGTGTCGCCCTCCCCTCGCCTCCCCAACCCCTCTTTTATCCTTTAACCTCTTTCAGACTCGTTTCTTCCTCTTTTCAAATTTGTGTTGAAGTAAATGCCAGTGTTTTCTTTTTCTTGAAAACAAGAAAAGAAGGGGCTGCACCTGTCCTGCAGATGATATCTGGACAAGTTTGACTGGGATGGTTTCCTTCCCTCCAGTCAGTATTTTATTTTTCTATTCTATTTTTTTTTTTTTAAACATCTTTTAAGGAAAGTTTCTTCATTTCGCTAAATTCATTTATTTTGTTTATTTATTTACTTGTTTGGATTTTGCAACTTGGAAGTTACAGACTAGGGAGCGCAGGGTTTTTGTTGAGGACTTTCCTAGTCTCTGAGTTTCTCTCTCCCTCCCTCTTCCTCCTTTCCTGTCCTATCCCTGCTCCTTGATCCTTGCTTATTTCCCCGTTCGTGCGGCCACAGCTGCCACAGGTGATCTGGGGAGGACAGTCCTCTGCTTCCTATGTTCTTCTTTTCCCTTCGTCATCTTCCTCCCCACGTGGCTACAGGGAGCTCCGCACATTGTGTTCTCTGTCCACACGTGCATGGCATGCCCCTGTCTCGTGAATTCCCCCCTGGCATCTGAGTTCGTTCCCTCATTTCACTGCTCATTACTAACAACCTGCCAAGTTGTCACCTCAAGTCCACCGCCTTCTCTCTCTCTCTCTTATTTTTGTCTCCACTCTTTTTTATTTTCCCCTCATCCTTCATCTATTTGGGGGTTGGGTTTGGACTTTTTCTTTTCTTTTTTTTTTTTTTTTTTTAGTGAGGGAGGTGGCAGACAAGGGAAAGATGACCCTTTAGTTCTGAGTGATTTTTTTTCACTTCCCATCTTATTTTTTAAGTTGTTGCAGTGCATGTAAGGGTGATGTGGACTCTGATTCTTTTATTTTCACCTTATGCTCTCCCACTCCCATCCCTGGTTTTTTCTGCCTTCTCTCTTAGCACCAGATGATTTTTGCATGGGTGTGTCAGTGTATGGTGTGTGCACCCTGGGAGGCCCCATCCCTTCTCTCTGCCTTCTGCTCCTTTCAAGGATATTGGGTGTGTGGGCACTCTTTCTTCCCTGTGGACATGATGATTATTGTTTCAGTTATTACGCATTATCATTCCTTTCATTTGGTTTGAGTTGCCTCATTTTTTTTCTCGGTGGTGGTGATGGGAGCGAAGGGTGGGCGAGGGTCGGTGCTTTGGGTAAGTCCATAGCATGTACCATCCATGACACATCAAAATTGAGGCCCTTCTCCTTCCCTCCCTGAATGCATGTTTGTCAGTGTGGTGTGAGTTCAAAAGGAAACAAATACAAGAGAAAAGAAAAAGAAAAGAAAAAAGGAGAAAACCATCATCAACCAAAGACCAACCCCTAACAAACCCATCGTTAAATGTCTCCCTTGCTGTTTTTCACTACCGCCATAAGTCACCATCATCAAAAAAATAATACGTGATCATTTTACCAATGAACTGAGACAAGTGATGTCGTCTGAGGACAGTTCCATTTTCTAGCCTGACTGAGTGAAGAGGGCAATGGTTAGAGCGAGTTGCTCAGCTTCGCAGTTCCAACCCACACTGCCAGGCCTCGGCAGGGTAACGCTGCAGGCGTGGGCCACAGGGAAGGCAGACCAGAAAATGGAACTTGGCTGCGCATACCCAAACCAACCCAAATTAGAAAGAATACCTCACCAAAATCTTAAATGAAAGTGAAGCCACAGGTGGGGGAAGCCACTGGATTTAAATAGGACCATAAGGTCATTGTTGGGATTTTTTTGCCCCTATGTCCCTTTACCAGGTGACAATCTCCGTGGATGGCATCCTGACCACAACAGGCTACACTCAAGAGGACTACACCATGCTGGGCTCAGATGACTTCTTCTACGTGGGAGGCAGCCCCAGCACTGCTGACTTGCCAGGCTCACCTGTCAGCAACAACTTCATGGGCTGCCTTAAAGAGGTAAACTTCCCACATGCCATGCTCTGCCATTATGCTAAGAACAAATGGATTTTGTAATTCAGTGCCTGGCTCCATTGTCTAACCTATTCTACAAGACCACAGGTAGTAGCCGAAAAGACTTTGGACTTGACGTAGAGTCCTAGGTTTTGGTTGGAACGTAAGCTGGTTAAAGGACCTTGTGGTTTCACCATTCATGTGTTCTGTTCTCTCACTAATGGGGAATCTTATTTTTCAGGTGGTCGTGAGTTACAAATTAAATAAAATAACACAAATGAAAAGACTTTAAAATCATAAGGAACTAGGCATTTGTGAAGTCTGGCTTTGTACTTTTGATTTGGCACATATGGAAAGGTCTAGCTAAAAGTGGCTCCATTTGTGGGAGTGTGTCTTGTCTAAAATATTTGTATTATTTACCTTGTCCAAGCTTCATGTTCCCCAGAGTCTCATTATTTGAAATGAAGGGAAATTCTCAGAATGTAACATTAAGGCCCAGAAGACTGGCTTTTCCCTTTTTTTTTTTTTTTTTTCCCTTTTCCTCCTGAAAGCTAGCAAGCAGCTGGGAGAAAGCAATGCACTTTGCCATTACTCATTTATACTATTGTTACTGATATGTTGGGATTTACGTCTGAGAGCAAAAGAGCTGCAGCCAAGCATTAGTTCAATCGCCAAGGTCAACTGTTGAAGCAAAAGAAAAAAAGAATCAGACTTGATTTGGGAGACTTCTTACAGAACACTGTGTCATGGGAGCAGTGTGCTGAACATTTTTGTTTAATGTAAGCTAAGCTTTATTGCTTCAGATATCTGTACCATTCCCCTGGGAAATTTTTGCTAAGCTAACAGTGTTCCTTCTTACAGATAATGATATCTATGCCATGTTATGAGCCTCCTCTCAGGATACATGTGTTATTTGTTTTATGCTTATTTGAAATTTGTTGAAACTCAGTTACACGTGAAACAGTATTGCACCTTTGTTCATTTATACCCTTCAACTGTGAGCCATGTCCAGACAGGAGCTGCGCCTATCACAGCTGGTATATAATAGGTACATAATAGGTATTTATTGAATGGATAAATTTATCAGATAATCATTGGGTACCTTTTCTGTGCTGTAACTAAACAGTGTCTCTTAACAAGCCATGGTCCCTGTACTTGAAGACTTTATAATCTAGGAAAGGAACAGTTATAGTTGAAAACAGCATGTGTTCAATGCCATAGACTAAGTGTTCCAGTTGAGTAGAAGCAACAGGTGAGTCTTAGATGGGAATCAGTTTTGGAGAAAAACTGGTGTCTGAGCTGGGCCATAAATGATATGTGACTTGAGAGGAAGGGGTAGGAAGGAGAGACAGGAGAAATGAGGGGGAAATTCAATTACAGCTTTGTATTGTTCTTGGTCTGAAGGACAGATTTATAGAAGAGAACCCCAAGAGTGCTTTCCTCTCTCTGCTGGACATTACCTAGGCTCCTGTGGCCCATAGGGACACTACTGGTCACTCCTGATGGAATTGCAGTAGACAAAATACTTCTTCCATGGGATTTACTCCCATTTGGATAGAGTAAAGGCATAAACTACTCAGCATCTAATGAACCCCGAAAGGCTCTTAAACACTGTTAAATCACCCGAGATTGGAATTGCTGTCTCATTGGAAATAGATAGGAATGTTCTGCTACCATGTACGTAGCTCAGGAATGAATGAGGCATTGATTGTGCTGGAGAACTCATTCATTTTTATAGGAAAACAGCCCTGAGAAGAAGTTTCTCCTGGATAGGATCTAGGGGTGGCCTCTAGGACCAGTCTTTTTCAGTTATGCTATGTGTGTTGAGACGGAGGAGCACTTTCCCAAATCTGTCAATTAGGAGGATGCTCGTGAACATTTTGAAATAAGACGCAGCAAAATGTGAAGGTATCTCTAATAATTTTACGCATGCAGAACCTAAAAGAAGTAAGATAACTTTCCTCCCTCTCTCACTGCCTAGGTAGAGAGCAGATGGCTTCAAAAGTCACTTAATAGCTTAAAAACTAAAGGGAATTCTTCCCACCTTTTGCATGGATGGAACTGGAGAGTATGACGCTTAGTGAAATAAGCCAGGTGGCGAAATACAAATACCATATGATCTCACCTAATAAAGGACACTAATGAACAAAATAAACAATCAAAATAGAACTAGAGGCATGGAAACAAGGAGCAGATTGACAGTGTCCAGAGGGGAGGGGAGAGGGAGAGAAGGGGGCAAAGAAGGGGAAGAGTTTAGTTAAGGAACTCATATAAATGACCCGTAGACATGGACAACATGGGGAGGTTCACTGAGGGAGAAGGGATGGGGAGGGTGGGGTAGGGGAGAGCAGTGGGGGAAACAGAATAAATGTGATACAATAAATTAATGAAAAAAGTAAAGGGAGTTCTGAAAACATGATTAACAGTAGTGATAAAAATATACACACACCTTAGCTAGTAACACAAATCTGCATTTAAATCCAGATCAAGTCAGAAAAAAGAAAGTCTAAAACATTGAAGGAAATGGTGGGCCCAATGAGAACTTTATTAACTTTTGTTCCATCTCTTTTTTATACATTGAGTATAATAATCTTTCCAAGGGTGGGAGGCTTTCTTATTTGTCTCAGTGGGTTAAACAGATACCTTTGAGTGTAATGTGGTCCTGGCACATTCTTTATTCCCATGTAATCATTACAATTCACTTCTCTGTGGGCAGGGTTGTGAAATTCTCTTGTTCTTGCTAGTTCTCTTGGACAATTTAATAAACAGCAAAAGCTTCCAGCTGCGCTGGGACTTTCTCCTTGATAAATTCCACTTACCCATGTTAACTATTTGCCTTTAGAACAGTCTCCAGTTGCTCTAGTTTCCTTGTCCTCCCCCGTCTCTGTCTTCCTTTTTCTGTCTTCTCTTGCCATTTGTGATTCCAGGTTACCTTAAGCTGAGCTAGGTGCTTTCGCGTGCCATTTTCTTCAAAATGAGGACATTGTAAAGGGACTTTGAAGTTCTGCGGCACACACGCTTTATGTATGGCCCAGAATAAGTTGTATCTTTGGAACTACAGCTACTTCACATCTGCAAGTTTGTTCTGGTTCTACTGGGATTTCGCCTTTGTGCACACCTCCGAATTCGATAGCCCTGTAAAAGCCACTACAAAGAGTGTCCAAGTTGATATCAAGCTTGTGGTTCTCCACACACCTTGGTGTCAGTGTAAGCTTTGTGTTCAGCTAGACATCACAAAGTCAGGACCTTATTCCTCTTCATGTTTTCAAGGTCTGTCTTACTTTTGTTCTTGGTGTGCTTTCGGCTGCCAGACCAATTCTTGCCTAAATGGGCATTCTGTAAGTAGAGGGATGGGCAAACGTAGGTTAATAATAATAATAATAAGTAAAACAATAGTTATTAACAACATAAGAATAAACTGTTTTTCATACCCACAACTGTAAAACTCCTTTTTTTTTTCTGAGTGCAGTACAGTCAAAATTTAAAACAGGCCCTGACCTGGCTTTTCAAGTCCAAAACCAACCATGATGTTGTTCATTGGTGAAGGACCTCTTCCCCTTCCACCCCATTCCTGCAAATACTCCCCACCCAGGGAATGACTCTGTTTATCTCACACCCCAGGGTAATGAGTGAATGATGGTTAGTTCCTTGTAAAGGGAATTCTTTGGTGAGAAGCGGATATGCAGCAAGAGGAACTTTAAAAAGACTAAACTGTGTGTTTGATTTTATGCATTTGCCGAGTGAAATCTCATGCTTGTAAATTAATAAATACAATCGCTTTTCAATAAATGCTTTTAGGTGGCTTCTTGGGATCACTGAAAAGCATTTTGATGTAGCAATAATTCAATCTATGGGACCCCTCCCCACTCCTAGCCAGGAACGGGATCAAAAAGGCTTTGAGGCTTTTCATCATCGTAGTATGAGTAAAAGAATACTGGGTTTAAGATGAGAAAACCGGGTTGGAAATACCAGCTTGAACATTGGTTCTATGGTCTAGATGAAGCCACTGATCTTATTTGAGTTGTAGTTTCCTAATTCCTAATGTGGAGGTAATATTATGACCTCTGTTATGTTCTTCTTCTTTTTTAAAATATTTTATTTATTATTTTTAGAGAGAAAGGAAGGGATACAGGGAGAGAGGCAGAGAGGGAGAGAGACATCAATGTGTGGTTGCCTATCACCTGCCTCCAGCTACAGACCTGGCTGGAGACCTAGCTTGCAACCTGGTATGTTGCCCTGGCTGGGAATCGAACCAGCGACCTTTGGGTTCGCAGGCCGGCTCCTTGTCCACTGTGCCACCAGCCAGGGCTTGTGTTATGTTCTTCTTAAAATCAAATGAAATAATGTGCATAAAAGTGAACCCATACTGGTGTTTTTCTGATTAAA
Source organism: Noctilio leporinus (assembly GCA_004026585.1). Lineage (NCBI taxonomy): Eukaryota > Metazoa > Chordata > Mammalia > Chiroptera > Noctilionidae > Noctilio > Noctilio leporinus. The sequence continues at coordinate 6,871 of PVIW01007346.1, read as the reverse complement.
ATTAAATATTCTATAATGCATCTTATAAAATAGTTTATAACTATAAGTGTAAGTGAATATATATTCACAGGTGCATAGCTCCATATTTTCCATATCAGTGAATGACTGCTTATGGGGAAAAAAAACTACTTTATTGTAAGGTTAGTCCTACTAAATTCCCCTCACCTTTGCTGAAGTAGGGATACCCCATCCCACCTACCTTTAGTTATTACCTGGTTTGTGGCCTTTGGACATTAGTTTATTTGACAACTGCCAATCTCCTTACTGTTAAAATGGGAGCCCCATGAGGACAAAGTTGTCATCTTTCACATGTGTTTCCTCAGCACCTTGAAGAGTCCCTGGCATAAGATAAGGCACTCAGTAATTCGGTCTGGAGTAAACAAATGAATGGGCCAACCTACTAGGGCTCTTAAAACCTGGTGGAATTTAGATGAACGGACATGCACTAAAAACCTGTGGTAGGCCCAGGGCTGTGCTGAGACACACATGAATCAGGCGTAGTTCCTACCTGAGAGGACCTCAGTTAGTGGGGAAGACAGACACCCAAACATGATTCAGTAAAGCAGTTAATATACACAAAGAGGCACTGTTGGCTGCAATGAGGCTGCTGAGAAGGACTTGACATATCCTGGGGTTCACACTCCGAGGAGGAGACAAGGCCTAAGGTGAGGCTTTAAGGAGGCTGGAAGTGCACGGGGGAGACTGGAGGCAGTGGGGCCTCAGGATGAGGGCGCAGCTCGAGCAAAGGCCTGCAGTCAGGGCACGCCATGGTGTCTGGGTGAGAAACATATAGTTCGCTGACTTCAGAGCACAAAATGTAAAATTAAGAGCTCTAAAAAGATTCCTGTAAGGTAAGGAAGGGCCAGGCCACAGATACCCTTGAACTTTATTTTGTAGGTAATGGAAAGCCATTATGGGATTTTTAAATTATTGTTATTCTGTTAACAATTGACCCAATTTTTCCCCTTTGCCCTCCTCTGCCCAATGCCCCCCACTCCCATACTTAATCCCCACTTGTTCATGTCCGTGGGTCATTCATACATGTTCTTTGACTGATCCCTTACCCGTTCTTTCCACCATTATTTCCCTCCCCCTGGCAGCTGTCAAGACGAATACCATGTAATCTCGCTTATAAGAGAAATCTAACGAACAAAACAAACTAATGAGAAAAATAGAACCAGAGACATGGAAACATTGGGTGATCTTAAGTAGTAGAATGACATGGCCAGATGGGCATCTCGCCCATGAGGCTTCACTTCATCGAGGACTGATGCTAGTCCTTCTACTCCTTTCCCTTGATATGTATTTTTGTCCTAGGAGGCTGAAGAGCAGGGTTGGGAGGGGTGATTCATTGGTTTTAGCATTGAGCAGGGAAAGTGCCTATCTGAATCTTAAAATTTCTGCAGAGAAGTGCTTCCCATTTCAGTTTTCAGCGATCATCACTGTGAGGACATACAGTTCTTCCTTCCTCCGGCCTTGGCGTGACTGAGCTATTATTGTTGGATAAATCGCAGTGCAGTAGAGGAAAGCCAAGTCAAAACCAAGTCACACAGATAGTCTGGATCAGATTCACTGGCACCAGGGAGCTGACTCAAGCCCATCACATTGTGTGCCTATGTTGGGGTTTGCTGTGTCATTTGCTTTGGTTATTTCCACACTGTCCTCCTTTCTTCTGAATCCGGTACTTGTCCCCTGATCTGTTGGTTCTGCACTGGCTCTTCATTTTCCTGTGGAGAAGCTCAAGTGCTGCTGAGACCACTGGGACGGAGTGGTCTATATCACCTCTCTTTTCTCATGGCATCTCTAATGGGGAGGAAGGAAAGGCACAGGAATTAGGAGAGTGGAACACGTATTTAAAGGAAAAAGGATTGGGTAGAACATCATTGCGCACATTACTTTCCACATCCCTTTGTGATTATTAGCCATTTAAAACCGAATGGGATTTTGCAGCCAGAGATAGTCTCTGAACAGATGATTAATCGCTTAATCTGTAATAACTTTGCATTTTATAGAACCCTGATAGGAGTCCACATCTGGTGAGCCAAGCTATTTAAGGCTGTGTTAATTCTGTTAATTGCTATACGTTTGTTTGAATTGCTGGCACCTGCGGGCTTTGGGATAATGTGTTTGTTGTTGCTTTTTTTATTTTTTAATGTACTCATTTTATTTTATCCTGTCTCACTGTCTTTTTCTGCTCTCTCTTATGCTATCACTTAATTTCTTTTATGATTTTCCTTTTGTGTGCTCTTGCTTCTTCACTCAATATACTTTCTTTCTTCTTATTCTCATTTCCCCAACCTCTGCTTCCCAAACTTTTGTTTTGGTATCTTTCCTGATTTTTCAGGTGGTAAAAAAAAAAAAACTTTATTTATAATCAGGTAAATTTAGATATGGTATTGGGCTTAAACACTTCCTTTTTCCTAGTATTGAGAATACTGTTGGGCCCCAGAGTGAGCAAAATTCAAATGAATATTTCAGAGCAGTGATCCCCAACCTTTCTGGCACCAGGGACTTATTTCATGGAAGAGAAATTTTCCATGGGCAGGGGCAGGGGGTTGGTTTCAGGATGATTCAAGTGCATTACATTCAAGCTCACCTCCTCCTGGGCACCCTGGTTCCTAACAGGCCCAGACAGGTACTGGTCCAAGGCCCGGAGATTGCGGGCCTCTGTCTTAGAGTCAATGTGGAAGCTGAAAGCCCCTTGGCTTTAGAAACACAAATGCAGGTTTTGACTCCTGCTTAGGCTTACTTGTTATCAGCTGTAAGACTTACAAAAAGTCACATGATTACACTTGACCTCATTTTAAAAAATCAAATAATAATACCTACTTTAAGCATTTTAATGCCAGGAGCAAATGGCATAAAAGAAGAAGAGGTGCTTTATAAACTGTAATGAACTATGCACATGCTATTGATAACATTTATGTTATTAATCAGATCTAGCCAAGGAACCATTTATTTGCTCTTTGTTGTTTCTGCAATTAAAAAACTGCAGAAATTAGGAGAGTGCGATGTAGTTTAATCAAAAAGAACAACTGGGCGCCAGCCTGCGAACCCAAAGGCCACTGGTTCAATTCCCAGCCAGGGCCCATAACCAGGTAGCAAGCCAGGTGTCCAGCCAGGTCCATAGCTGGAGGCAGGTGAAAGGCAACCATACATTGATGTCTCTCTCCTTCTCTGCCTCTCTCCCTCCCCCTCTCTGTAAATAATAAATAATATAAAAATATTGAAGACAAACAAAACAAAACGAACAACTGGCTTGAACCTGACACCACATCCAGCCCTGATGCTAACTAGGCATTATATGACTGTGCCCCTGTTAGGGCACCCATGCCCCAGCCTGTAAAATGAGGATAGTAATCACTGACAAAATGAATGTGCACTACCGTGGAGAACATCTAGTGTAGAAAATGCAGCTACTGCTGATTAAATATTGGATAGCCAGGAAGATATGCTTGGGGGAGGGGGAATGCCTTGACAGAATGGAAGAACCAACACAGAAGGGACACCAAGAGGGGCAAAATTCCAACAAGGCAGGAAGAAGTGGGAACATGAATCAGAGGCTGGGAAGTGGAATAATGCGGCAGAGAGAGAGGAAAGGAGAGAAACTGTCTTTCGGAAGCTGCTTACTGGTTGATCGTAGATACTGTCATTTTTGTGGGTTAAAAAGGAGAGGTCAAATATGGACTATCCTGTGGTTTGGAATAAAATTTTTGTAAAGAAAGTAAATTGGATCTTCTGGAAAAGAGATTACCTTCTGGATGACAAAGAACTAAAATGGGCAGGGGAGTGAATGGCACTCCGTCCCAGAGGAAGATAGAACAAATCCCCGAGCCACAGGTCAAGTGTGAGCACTTAGCCCAGGGTGGCCATGAGAAAGTGGTGTGTACCCAAGGAATAGTGTCAGGGGGCTGGAGCCTCAAGTATATTGAGGACTATGACAAACAGATAGTGGTCTTTCAATTAATGCCAGAACACAAATAACAAAGAATGGCCTGTGCCTTATAATTGATAAGCTGTTGATGAACCAGTAGATATGGTGAGTGTAAGTATTTTTAGAGACCTGGTATCCATTTCATTGTTTCTTGAGTTTTGTTTTTCCTTATTCTCAAAACAAGAACTCAGTGGTGCTGACTGCTCCTGGCTTCCATGGTGAGCTTGAGTGCTGAGTCAATCAGGGATTTCCTTCCATTTCTCTGGCCACAGTTATTTTGCTCGTCAGTGGGTACTTCACCCATTTTGGATCAGGGCAGACAAGCTTTGGTTGACATGTTGTATGGAGGCAGTTTTTCGTCCTTTCGGCTAGAATGTGAGGTGTATAAAACTGACTTTTGGCTGCCATCTTGCCATCACACAGTTCAAAACTGAAGCCAGGTGAAGAACAGAGCCAAAAAATGGGAGAAACTAGGTCCGGGTGACATTTTAATTTTTAAATTTTTTTTTAAGATCTTATTTCATTATTTTTAGGAAGAGGAGAAGGGAGAGAGGCAGAGAGGGAGAGAGACATCAATGTATGGTTGCTTTTCACCTGCCTCCAGCCACAGATCTGACTGGAGATGTGGCTTGCAACCTGGTTATGTGCCCTGGCTGGGGAATTGAACCTGCGACCTTTGGGTTCACAGGCCAGCACCTTACCCACTGTGCTACCAGCCAGGGTTGGGTGACATTTTTAAAGCCCTGGATGTTCAAATGAGACTACCTCTGGATTTCCAGTCATGATTGAATAAAGTACTTCCTTTGTCCAAACCAGCATGAGCTGGAGTTCCTGTCATTTGCAACATAGAGACCTCAGTGATGTGAAAGAACTCCTCAAGGTCCTATTATACCCCTGCCTTCTCTGACAAGAAAATAGGTCTTCACCTAGGAAATGACAAAAGTAGAGTATTTAATATCAGAAGGCACCTATTGCTTTGCATTAATTCATCTTTCTTGGATGAATGATATCTCAGGATACCAGAAGGAATTTGCAAATAAAATTTTTGAAATCAAGTTGGTCTATTTTGAGAAATGGTGGGGAATGGGGGAGGTTCTTAAAGACCAAAGATGGAAAAGATGTAGATAATGCGAGCTGCAGACTTGTGAGTTTCCTTGACATCTGGGAGAGATTTTGGAGTATGTTGTTTATAAAGGTATGAGCCCATAGAAAGGAATGACCAATAGAACCAAAACACTAAAATTAGCCATTATCACATCAACCAAACTCATATATACTTTCAGTATTATTACCAATAATTCAGCAAAGTACTGTGGCTCTAGCATAGCTAAATATCAGTCAGCAAGGTGTTTGGCTAATTATTTTGTGCTGTCCTTATCAATAAGATGGGGAAAATGGGATTGGATATAAGAGCTCTTCAGTAAAGAAGTAAGTATTTAAACATTCCTGTGAGTCCTGCTGAATGGATCTGTATTGACTTATATGGTCAGGTGGATGTCATAATGCTTTATCTTATTCAACATTTATATTAGAGATGTGAGGGAAAGTAAGAGAGTATGTTTATCAATTTTGTGAACGGTAGAGAGTTGGAAATGATAACAAATCAATATGTACCTACATGATCTGTGGCTGAATTAATTGAAGTATGATCTTTTAAAGAAAGGAGGTGACAGCTCCATAGTATATTTTATTGACTAAGAGAGCAGGCTGTTAAGCTAGAGTTCTTGGCTGCAACGTCCAGCTCTACTCTCATTTGCTGTGGAGGCTGGGCATGTTGCTTAACTCTCTCTGTGCCTCGCTTTGCTTATTTATTTAATGGGAAAAATAATTGTAGCTACTTTATAGGGTTGTTATGAGTATTAACTGAGATAATAAGTATTAACTGAGAATATGGCTTGGTATATAGAAAGTACTTGGTAAATTGTATTTGTCATCATCCTCATTGTCACTGTGTGCCAATGTTATTACTGGAAGTGTTTCTATTCAGTTGTGTATGATACACGTTTAAAACATTAGCTAATTAATTGATAGATTACATGTTTAGAGCTGAGCTAAACATGTAAAAAGATAAAGAGGATCAAGAGCCTGACATAAAAATTGTTGACTGATGGACCTAGGAATGTTTAGCCTGAGGAAGAAAAGATGCCTGAGCCCAGGGATGGAGAATTGTCTTCATACATTAAGGATTGGCCTCTGGGAGTGGGGTTAAATGTGGTTCATCTGTCTATCTTTAAAAGAACTAGAGCCCTGGCTGGTGGGTCAGTGGATAAGTACTGGTTTACAAACCCAGAGAGTCGCTGGTTCAATTTCCCAGCCAGGGCACATAAGCAGGTCTTAAGCCAGGTCTCCAGCCAGGTCCGTAGCTGAAGGTAGGTGAAAGGCAATGATACATTAATGTTTCCCTCCTTTTCTTCCTCCCTCCCTGCCCTTCTCTCTAAATAAAGGAATTTAAAAAATCTTAAAACAAAACAAAAAAAAAAGGGTGGGGAGGGGTACAGAGGGGAGCAAAAAGGGGATGGATGTAATACAACAACAATAAAATTTACAAAAAAAAAAAGAACTACGGCAAATGAGTGGAAACCGTATTTAGTACCAGAAGACATTTCATGGAGAGCTGTCCAAATCTACCTTCAAAATAATGCATTCTCTGGCTCTCAAGGCACCTAAGCAGAGCCTGGGCAATGGCCTTGCTGAGGTTGTAGCGTGGATTATATTGTACCATCAATGATTAGATGATCTTTTTTTTTTCTTTTAATTTTATTGTTGTTGTATTACATCCATCCCTTTTTTGCTCCCCTCTGTCCCCCTCCCCACCCACCCTTTCCCCCCAAAGTCAATCCCACCTGTTGTCCATGTCCATGGTTCCTTTATACTAGGTTCTTGTCTAAGCTGCTCCCCTTCTTTGCCTCTGCCTCCCCCCTCCCCCCTCCCCCTTTC